>JAEAOA010002356.1:3807500-4120000 GCA_016746295.1 Potamilus streckersoni
GGAAGTCATTGTCATTTATTCTGTCTAAAATATCGTTTTCCAAGTCAGTGAATTAAAACTTCTCGGCCTAGATGCTGCTTAATGCACATAAACTACTCGTCGCTACTTATTCTCCCATTATCCCCAGCGGCAAAGGCACCCATTGTCATCTATTATTACACTATATCGTAAAGTTACAAACCTGATATTTTTAATAATTTCAAATTTATAGCAATTGACAACGAAGAATAACATTGTCATTCATTTGAATAAACGTTCTGAATGTACACAGTGTATGCAAAAAAGAAAGTTAGAATTTAGTATAAAAAATTTACGAATAGCAGTCTTCAATTATAAATTCAAACATACTCTGTGGAACATAGGACGAAGACATGTAAAGATCTTTGAATTCTGTTAAGTCTACTACAATATGGGCCAGAAAATTTAACCAATCAGATCATTTAACACGTTTTATTGAAAACCATTTGAACCTGTTGCTTTGATTGTTTAATACAGATGTACAATCAATATTACAGACGGGTAAATTGTGTTTTGCATTAACGTGAGCGTGTGGATGTTGTTTTTTTTTATTTCAAGTTATCATCAATTGAATTGTAATAAATTACAAATGTGCATGGACTTATATGCAAACTGAATAACTAAAAAAATATTCAGAAATAATATTTTAATGGTCGGTAATAAATACAGAATAACACTTTAATGGTAGGTAACAAATACAGAAATAACAATTTGATGGTCGGTAATACAGAAATACTACTTCAATGGTGGTAATAAATACAAAAACACGTTAGCGTTTTACACTAAGTCGAGAAAACCCATTTGATATGTAGTAGAAATACTGCCAGCATCGACATATGTACTCGTCTTATCTAACTCGTTTCTCCAGACAATTAAAAAAATAAATGTTTACATGTTGGATCGAAAGAGCAACAAACGGTCCAAAACTAATTCAGAATGCAAGATCTCATCTTGCCGCCGATAGCATATAGATACAGTCACACAAATACAAAACGATATAAATTTTACTAGCATCGTTTTCAAACGATTTTTACATTATAATAAATGATTCAACCTTACAAATGTTCATTGGGGCTTTACTATACAGTCCATGCCGAAGGTTATTTACAATGTAATAAATCTTATGGACAGGGTATTTTAATAACCGTGGTCGTATTGCAAATTAATGATACCTAGGTCTTACCAAAGACGACCTTTGTGTCCTCGAACGAAAAGATCGAAATTAAATACGTTTTATGTAAGGTATAATATAAGTCATAAAATAAACTCTTCCAGGCATAAGCAGCTCACCTCGGCATGATACTCAATTATTATGTGTGGTTTAATAATAGGTTTTATTATTCTTAGTAAAAACAAACTTGTGTAGCATTTGAGCACCTTAATGAAACTTACCTATCAGTAATTTGTATTTCTCTCAACCCATCCATCCTTCCATCCATTCATTCCCCGCCAACTAGGCAGCCACTCACCCGTCAATCCATCTATATTGGTTTTAGAGTCGATATAGGCAAAACCCTTGATAGATTTCGAATACACTCAAGCTAGACTGTTTCAGAGGCGTAGCTAGGGTGGGGCAGAGGGGTACATATGTCCCCGAGCGCCAAGGTACAGGGCGCCAAAATGAGGCTTACAACGTTACATTATAATAAGTAAAATAGAAAAATGTGATTAAACGGGGAGGAGGCTGGGGCGCCAATTTTATAGTTCGTCCCCGGGCGCAAAATATCATAGCTACGCCTCTGGACTGTTTTAATTACCACAGGTGGACTCTAGTAACTACGGAATCAGATTGATTGGATTGTTAAATTCAACTAGCATGATGAGTAAATACGAGAAGAATTTAAAAAGCTTGCACACTGTACAACAAATTACTTTAGTAGTCAACAGCATCCTCTCAAAGTATACCCCATGTACCTCTACACATTTTATCAATTGGATACACCAATTATTAAATGTCAGTTTGCATTCACTTTTTGGTATGTTGTTCATACACTGCAAGTCTCATGGCAGGTTTAAAATGGTTTTCCCTCAGCGAATATTTGATAACGGGATTTTAAACAAAAATTACTTGGAGCCAAATCATGGCAGCATGGAGGATGTGTCGTTGTTTGGACGTTGTGCAATTTAGAGACGTCTGTAAGACGGCAGATTTATGCGCCCGTGTATTTTTATGGAGTTGAGGTATACCTCGTTTACAAGGTGGTCCGGTAGTCTTCCATACATTTTGGCAACCCTCTGGAGAAATTAAATATCCAGTTATTCTAGTAGAGCCATGCACACATTCTTAGATGACTGGCATCGAAAAATAATGTGTGCAAAACTCTCTTGAATGTCAGACAAATTAAAGCAATTTTTGTATCGGCTTGTTTTCTTCGACCCAAAATTTACTTTTATCTCTTTAGTTCTGTTAAAAAATGCTTCTGTGGCTTAAGTGGTTAGAGTGAGCCTCGGTTGTTAGTGTTAGAACTGGTCGACCTTGTGTCAGGATAATTTGACTCGATGGAACATCATGCCATATGTCTGCAGCATGATGTTCTAGGGCTAGACATCACTATATGCCATATGTCTGCAGACATGATGTCCCACTGCTTGACTTCATTATAAACTGCCACACTGCAGACATGAGATATTATGTGACTGAAAAATTCTTAAAGCAACGTTAAAAATCCAATACACACAAACACAAACACACACACACACACACACACACACACACACACACCACAACACACACACGTGTAGTATTTTAAATTTTGCGTTTTATGTTGGCTTCTATAATTGATTATATAATTTTTCTATCTATATTGTCTGATTGACCTTGGGTAGTAATTTAATTTAGGGCCTACCTGACAATAATGTTGTACTTTAATAAACAGCATATTACGTAGCTAATATGTCTATATGATGCATGATTATATATAAAGATCATTGGAGGTAAATATGCTTGCATATATTAAATTACAGAATTTTTCATTACAAGCAAACGAGGCTCGCTGAGCTTCCTTTTAATGAAAAATTTATACAACGAGTGGTATATCATTAATACAGCGTACATACTGTACATATATTTTATTTATATCACATGCAATTACAAATATATGCCCTTTGAATGGAGTTCAAATTTACTACAGGTAGCTGTTTATTCATCTATTTAATGAACTGCTCACATCCTCTGGCGTGTCCACTACAAAATGTAGTTATATGCTTTTGTGGCTATTTACAATGATAGTTATTTTTGTTATTAATTTTCTTCACATTGATTAAATAAATGTAATACATATTTATAATTTAAACATGAAAGATGGATTTAATAATAAAAGTAGAGCACTATAAACACTTGGTTAGCTAGGCCATTCCCATGACCGCTGAGCAATTCACCTACAGGCTCATAAAAATTAATGTGAAATTGAAACTAAGCGAAATGACGAACCAACAAGAGGTAATTTAAATATTTTAATATTTAATATATTTACAGTTGATGTAAGTCATTATTCTGCTTTAGCAGCAGTACAACAATAACCTCTCTCTCTCTCTCTCTCTCTCTCTCTCTCTCTCTCTCTCTCTCTCTCTCTCTCTCTCTCTCTCTCTCTGAATGTCTGTCTCCCTCTCTCTCTCTCTTCCTCCCTCACTCTCTCTCCCTCTCTCTTCCTCCCTCCCTCCTTCCCTCTCCCTCTCTCTCTCTCTCTCTCTCTGAATGTCTGTCTCCCTCTCTCTCTTCCTCCCTCTCTCTCTCTCTCCCTCTCTCTCTCTGAATGTCTATCTCTCTCTTCCTCACTCCCTCTCTCTCTCCCTCCTTCTCTCTCTCCCTCTCTCTCTCCCTCCCTCTCTCTTTGAATGTCTGTCTCCCCCTCTCTCTCTCTTTTCCTCCCTCTCTCTCTCTCTCTTTCTCTCTCTCTCTGAATGTCTGTCTCCCTCTCTCTCTTCCTCCCTCTCTCTGTCTTCCCCCCCCTCTCTCTCTCTCTGAATGTCTGTCTCCCTCCCTCTCTCTCTCTCTCTCTGAATGTCTGTCTCCCTCTCTCTCTCTCTCTCTCTCTCTCTCTCTCTCTCTCTCTCTCTCTCTCTCTCTCTCTCTCTCTCTCTCTCTCTCTCTCATCCTTTGGTCAGTCTCACTCATCTGTCATAATTAATCATAAATCCAGATATATCGTGGATTGACACAAACGAAAATACTCTACATTCGTCATGTCATAGATTTTAGTCCGTATCTTGCTACGATAGAAGAGAGAGAGAGAGATAGAGGCCTTTAAACATTTCATAATTAATTAATTTATTAATTGATAATAATAATAATAATAATAATAATAATAAAAATAATAATAATAATAATAATAATAATAATAATAATAATAATAATAATAATAATAATAATAATAATAATAATAATAATAATAATGAAGATGATAATAATAATAATAATAATAATAATAATAATAATAATAATAATAATAATAATAATAATAATAATAATAGATTTTAGAAGTTTATAGTATGTTTAAGAAACAACAACAAAACAAAATATTAAATACATCACAGTATGTGTACCACGCAACCGAGGAATTTGCTGTTTAATGTCGATATGGTTGCAAATTTTTATCCTTGATAAATACTGTAGATAAATCCCAAGGATAGTGCACACATATCTTTACGATGAACCATATTCTTGTAGGTTACTTGGTGTAATTTCTAATTCAAAGTTTTAATCCAGCCCAAATTAATTGTGTCTCTCACTCCACATTTCTGCGTAGTTTGTCCGTTATGCATGAAAGGGAGGAGGGGAACAAAAATCAGAAAGGTTTGTGATGAAAATGTGTACCATATTAAATTAACTTAGAAAATGAGAATTATCAATACGTTTTATAGTTATTTTCATACATCACTAATGATTAACACGTGGAAGTTCATCATTGATTTAGAATCAGCTGCAGACGATTTTCTAGAATGTTTATATATTCATATTAGTGCGCCATCGACGGATCACGATTTGATATACAAGTTGTTATATCAATTTGCTTTATACCAGCTCCTTGAATGGCTTGTTATTGTTATAGACCATTTCACGGTTATGATTTCACATTGAAAACACCAGAGGGCGCATCGGTGCAACTCACTTCCGGATAGTTCTATTAATAAAGATGACCGATGTGGATCAAGAAAATGTGTCAGACCGCTCACATTCCGCAAGCAAGATGGATATTTCACTATCTTAAAAAGAAATTCTATCGATATTTGGTCAATTGTTTTTCATCTTTTTTTTCTCTGTAACTTGCGCTGTTTCCATCTTTCAAATAAATGTTCTCTGCCTATTTCAAAACTTCATTATCTTTCCACTACTACCTCATGCTCTGGTTTGTTTTATTTGATTGTACGAAAGTTTATCGCTGAGTAAAATGATTGCTACAGCAATTTATCTCGCTTGAAGAATAATGAAAACATGTTTTATTTTTTAAAACCACTACAAAAGTACTATAGTAAAAAATAAAAAATAAAAAATTGTCACCAATTAGCTTAAATTCCATGAATGATCACTATTATTGCTGTGTAATTTTCTCTACAACCAAAATAGCATCTCTATTTCTGACATTTCTCTACCGTATATGTAATGTTGTATTACCACGATTAAATTAAAAGAAGGAATAAAACAATAATACCATGCAGTGTGTCTGCATATATATATATATATATATATATATATATATATATATATATATATATATATATATATATATATATATATATATAATCTATTTAGACTGTTGCATTCTATCAATGTTCATTATATTTTTCATGAAATAACTTGAGTTATATCGAGGCAGGATATATTTCATTTCATCTGGTGCATGTATGTATATACTTGAATGAATGTGTTCGCATACGTATATTACAATAACGTACTTCTGGTTTAAAACGTGTATATAATGGTGCGAAGAAAAAAAGAGTGACTGATAGATAAAGACAACAAATATTAATATTTGTGACTATCCATTTATTATTGACTTGAAAAGCATGTTCTTACAAACAGTCTATTTTTAAAATCATACTGTCTGCAATGTTACATCCGATCACATGGATCAATATTAACTTAAAAGGCGAACCAAAGCTTCAGGATGGAATCTGTGAAATAATTTGATCTTTTATACTTACATATTTGATGCATGGGAAGGCAAATAGAATTAAAATAAATTTAAAAAGGCTGTTTCAGATGAACTTTTTGGTGGCAATCAGAAATGTTGTCTAAAGACCCCAGCAAATTTGAGAGTTACTACATGGTGTCAGCATAGGCAAAGAAAAATAATGCTGAAAGTTATTGCATGCACCGTCCGATGCTTGATGTTTCAAGTTTTGAGAAAACCAGCGAGAAATGTAAATAATTAAATATTAGTGTGAATGAATGCATGGCTATATTTGACTAGACAAGGCAAGAAAAAAATACGTATATGAGGAAATACGTTTTTTATTGTTTATATATGTGAGAACCCTTCCCCCTTTCACCAAAAAGAAAACGAAACAAATAAAACGTCATTGACATGTTAATTAATCTGAATATTTTACGATATTTATATCCAAATATGAATAAATATTAAATCTGCATTAATTACATTACTTTATCTTTATAATTGCTAATGTAATTATTGCTTTCTTAAGTTCCTCTGAATACATTAATATACTGTGTTCCATTTTAAGAAACTTTTCTGGTTTAAAATATTCAGCATTACAGATTAGCTGACGTATCGAATTCGTGTTTTTACTTTCTTAACTCGTGTTATAAACGAAATATTAGCCTTGAGAAAATAACTGAGAAAGAAGGACATATCAGCATATGAAAAATACAAATTATTGAGATGATTTTCGTTAAAGTTATGCACCCAAAAATGTGCAATAAATGTTTAAAATCGGAGAGCAAAATGAAATGTTCCTACAAATGTATCTGAAATTATGAATTATGAATATATATTATCTGGTATAATATAAATATGGACAGTATATTTAAATTAATTATTTGATATCATTTAAGTATGGACAGTAAATATTATTTAATTATCTGATATAATGAAAGTATGGACACCGAATCTAATTATCTTATGTAAGGTCTATAATTATTCTCCTAGTATAAGCAAAAGACGTTAGATATAACTTATTCATTGGTTTAACCATAATGATCTGTAGTTCAGCTAAGATTTTGAACGATCCGGAACGGGAAATTTTAGGTCGGCATTCACATTGGAACTAACGGAGGTAATTATAAGCGCTACGATCAGTCACTCCGTTGCAACCGTGAAATGCCCTATTGACAACGAACAGTGCAAAAAACTAGTATCTAACTAGCCCGAGCGCTTTCGACTCTTAATGAGTCTTTTTCAAAGGCAAATACAAAACGTAGACAAGACAAACAAATAAAACACAAAAACAGTTGCTCTTGCAAAACATTACATGGCTGTTTCTACAGGAATTAAACTTTTAAATTTTTTAGGCTTCAACTAGTTTTGCAGATGCTGGGAAATGTTTTTTATAATTTTAATATATGATATTTTGAATAGTCACATGTATCTTTATAGCTACATGGAATGTTGTAAAATATATTTCGGCCAAATCCAAGTTTTGGAAAATGTCATTTTTAGTTATTTACTACCGTAATCCGTATAGACAAAATATAATCAAAATGCTTATCGGCTACAAATAATATATATATATATATATATATATATATATATATATATATATATATATATATATATATATATATATATAATTGTTGTTGTTTAAATTCACCCTTTGTGCTTTTATTACTTATTTGTCGGCATTGCTGACTGGGGGCTCAGACCTATATACCAACATTCACTAACTTCTGAATCAAAATCGAGTTTGGTTGGGTACCACATCTAAATAAATTAAATATTGGAAACACCCCACACCATTTTTTTTACAAAACCATACAAGGGTATAACGATCCCCGTCACACTGACGAATTATATATATATATATATATATATATATATATATATATATATATATATATATATATATATATATATATATATATATATATATATATATATATATATATATATAATATATATATATATATATATATATATATATATATATATATATATATATATATATATATATATATATATATATATATATATATATATATATATATATATAATTCGTCTGTGTGACGGGGATCGTTATACCCTTGTATGGTTTTGCAAGAAATTGGTGTGGGGTGTTTCCAATATTTATTTAGATGTGTTACCCAACCAGACTCGATTCTGATTCAGAAGTTAGTGAATGCTGGTATATAGATCTGAGCCCCCAGTCAGCAATGCCGACAATTAAATAATAAAATCACAAAGGGTGAATTTAAACAACAACAATTTAATTGACAATCAAATATTCAATCACTCGAACTTCACAATGCACCCTTTCGCTCAACTCTTTGAGCGTATCTCATCATATGAGCTATAGTGTGAGAGTTTTGCCCTGTCTTTGTTTTTTAACTCATCTCCTGATTCTTTCCGTCTGTCTAATTCTATCTGGGTTCCTTCTCGTACTCCTCCACTTTCGCTCCTCTCAGCTACTTCTCCTCCCCCAATTTGCTCGTCTATCTATCGACTTTGATTTGTCGACTCTGTACCGACAGTCTCTCTCTCTCTCTCTCTCTCTCTCTCTCTCTCTCTCTCTCTCTCTCTCTCTCTCTCTCTCTCTCTCTCTCTCTCTCTCTCTCTCTCTCTCTCTCTCTCTCTCTCTCTCTCTCTCTCTCTCTCTCTAGCCCATAACTATATGTACGTATAAATAAATGTACACGTAACTATATGTACCTATCACTATATGTACCAATGTACCCATAACTATATGTGCCTATGTGTGCCCATAACTATATGTACGTATAACTATATGTACCCGTAACAATATGTACCTATAACTTAATGTACTTATAACTATATACCAATGTACCCTTAACTATATGTGCCTATATGTGCCCATAACTTTATGTAGGTATAACTATATGTACCTGTATCTATATGCACCAATGTACCTATAACTATATGTGCCTATATGTGCCCATAACTATATGCACGTATAACTACATGTACCCGTAACTATATGTACCTATAGTTATATGTACCTATAACTATATGTACCAAAGTACCCATAACTATATGTGGCTATATGTGCCCATAACTATATGTACGTATAACTATACGTACCCGTAACTATATGTACCTATAACTATATGTACCAATGTACCCATAACTGTATGTGGCTATATGTGCCCATAACTATATGTACGTATAACTATATGTACCCGTACCTATAACTATATGCACCAATGTCCCCATAACTAGGTTTCCATAGTATGTATGTACCAATAAATATGTGTACCAATAACTATATGTGCCCATAACTATGTTTACCCATAATTCAATGTGCCCATAACTGTATGTGCCATAGCATTTTGTTTTGAAGATGATATCAAAAGTGTGACGGCATTTTATTACTTTAAAGATTCTTGCTCTAGTTTTGAAAAAGATAAAACAATTAATAAAATAAATAAAATTAAAATATCAACCTCTTATTGTGATAAATCAAATTAAAATATCAATCAATTAATATAATAAATCAAATTTAAATATCAATCAATTAATATAATAAATCAAAGTAAAATATCAACTTATTAATAAATCTAATTAAAATATGAACATATTCATAAATCTATTTAGAATATGAACCTGTTAATAAATTTAACAAAAGTAGACAATTTTTAACGTTCTATTGCAAATCAGTTTCTTTATTGAACATTTAACACTCACCGGCACCAATGCCTAATAAAAAATTTACACCTGCTTCGTCTGTCCAGCATGACTCATAAATGAGTCAGGAAAGACTTTGCTGTTTTAATTAATGAAAAGGTAAACGTGAGGCACGTCTGTAGCAGCAAAGGTTTGCAGACTCCACTACAATTACTATATAGTTCATATACTGGAGACGAAAACGAAAAAATCCTTATCTCGTCGTCAATTATCATTTCAAGCAAATGTCTACATCTTTATTCTCAGTTTCTCTAATGGTGTTTGGCAGATAGGGCTATGTGTATCTCGGTAACATCATACATTGACTTACAGACCCGTCTACTGTTATAGCAATGTAGATGTTAGCTCTCCACCTACTTTTTTAAAACATGTACACGACAGGATTAGTATCAAAACTTTTAGATTAGGAGGTTTTTTTCTCACCCATTTAAAAACCGTTTGAGAATAAAAATGTTTGATTGACTTC
This sequence comes from Potamilus streckersoni, assembly GCA_016746295.1. NCBI lineage: Eukaryota > Metazoa > Mollusca > Bivalvia > Unionida > Unionidae > Potamilus > Potamilus streckersoni. The sequence goes on from JAEAOA010002356.1 coordinate 3,817,800, forward strand.
AGAAAACAGGTTCTGGTTACATCGTCTACCTGTTTGGCAGGGAATACTTTCACATACTTTTAAGAAATGAAAATCTCGGAGCCTTTCTGAAATACCTTACCATGTCTGACAAATCATAATCTGTGTATTTCACTGATGAGTTAGACATAGGTATGAAAGAATGGAAGCAAAGCAGAAAATGAGTCCTAATATTGGAAAACTAGAAAGAAGGAATTCTGAGGAGCCGATTTACTTTCGCTCATTATTCTAATGGTTCTGTGTAACTGGTATGTAATTTAGTCGTCTCTTTATTTCCTAGCACAAAATGTTATTCTTTTAATTCATTTTAAACAGATAACATAATATTTAGATCAAAATGACGTCCAAGCTCTGTAATACACCTGTCTAAACTGATTATTTCAATAATTTGTTTACGTTTGGTTTGGTAACCACCAACAACTTCACTCAGATAAGAATAGTGAGCAAAATTTCGAGCGTTTCCATTTAGAATTTAGTCTGTTACTGTATATTGACTCTTAATGTAATTACAACGTGTGAAAAGTACAAGCCAAATTTTCGACTCATGAGTTAAGACGCTGACATGTGCATTTTAAAATTAGCAAAATTTCACTTTTAGAAAATATGTACGATGTTATCATCATTTATACGCTTACGTGCATCTAACATAAGTGGTTCTTTATAAGGAAGGAAGGAATAGACATTAAAACTAATATCATCCTTGGGACTTGTGAGTAACGCCTTTGCGATAACTCTTCTTATGTTCTTGTTTGTGAACCGTTGAAACCCAGGTCAAAATTAACAAAACTTCAAATATTCACGACAAATTTTACAAATACATCTCCAAGAATAAGAATAAAAAAGATTTGGTCTCCTCATCGATGTCTATATATTTAAAAATGGAATTTTTTTCAGTCATTAGAAAGCAAACAGACCAAGCTAAGAAATCTACCAAATCGGCCTACATTCTACCATATATATCTATTTATTTCTAAATTCTAGTATATATAAATCTATTTATGTCTTAATCCTACCATATTTATCTACTTATGTCAAAATTCTAACACATACACACACACACACACACACACATATATATATATATATATATATATAGCAACATATATGCAAAGAATTGAGTTAAAAATGTAACCATTATAATCTCTTTCATTACATAAATCTAGAAGTTATGTTATTCTCACCATCAGTGGTATTAGTAATAGATATAGGAGTCTCCAACCCAATAAGATATTTCTTCGGCATTTTTTATGACAGCTCCAATTATCTGAACCTTGGGTTTTTTGTGCATGGCAAAAAAATGATCTTAACTAATTCAACTGTATTACTTGGAACTCCTATATGTATTACTACTTTAGTTTGCTCCTATATTTTTTAAATGAGTAACATTTAAATAAACAAAGTAAATAAAAGGTTTAAGATTATAAACAACTAACACGTGGAGTGCCGTACCATTGTTCCGCAATTAAGTTTAACACTCCTGTTTACCACGTCACTGCAAGAATATTTAAAGGGATAAAAAAAATATACTATACAAAATACGATTTGTTTGCAAGCTGGTCATTAAATATGTTTATAATTACACTTTAAAAATTGGATAATGATAGATCAATTAACAAATACAGAGCACAGTGTGCTCAACGGTAATGATAATTGAATTTAACAGACAAGATTAAGATATCTTTTCCCGTTTTGTTTCCTTGATAAATGTTATCAGGCCTCTTCAGTATGTTTGTGATTTCATATAGATTTAGAGACATTAAATTCAATTTCAAAGTCATCTACAGCTTATAATATGATCTTGTTGTGAAGCCAATGCTTATGCTTATTTAAATGGTATTTTGAAAGAAAAAGGATTTTTTTACCTGGTCCCATAGTATAAAAAATGCTGTCTGTATTGTTGACCCTAATGCATGCATTTTTGCCGATTATTTTCTGTCTGATAATCTACACATAATTTCAAACCTATCAACATTCAAAACAAATTGTAGATCTTGACAAAATGTCATTTGGTATATTATGTTATCTCTTGACTAAATTTAGTATAAGATACATTGTTACGGGGTGTGTGTGATTATTGATGTCTAGAGTATGATTGACACTGGAGTTATCGCTCACATAGATTGAATAATAAAACTATGAAATTAGTGGATGGAATAAATTGAAATATGAACAGAGATATAAAATAGAATAATTTGAACTCTCGTATATAGAATAAAACAAATTAAGTAATTTAATCAGCAAAATAAAAATTGTACAAGATACTTGAAGGATATACTTCTGCTAGAAAATAATTACCAAACGTTACAACAAATGCAATTAGCCGTTCCGTTTACACAGATACGACAAATTACATTATAAAATCGATTGAGCATTTCGAACTTATTTGTCCAGCATGTTTGCAAAACCTGATCTGGTTGCTGGCCAAATTCCAGAATCGCGTAGGATATACTTCTTCTAGAAAATAATTACCAAACATTACAACAAATGCAATCAGCATTTCCGTTTACACAGATACGACAAATTCCATTATAAAATCGATTTTGCTTTTCGAACTTATTTGTCTAGCATGTCTGCAAAACCTGATCTGGTTGCTGGCCAAATTCCAGAATCGCGTAGGATATACTTCTTCTAGAAAATAATTACCAAACATTACAACAAATGCAATCAGCATTTCCGTTTACACAGATACGACAAATTCCATTATAAAATCGATTTTGCTTTTCGAACTTATTTGTCTAGCATGTCTGCAAAACCTGATCTGGTTGCTGGCCAAATTCCAGAATCGCGTAGCCTTTCGGTTGGAGTCGATTTGCAATGCAAGTCTCTGTTCCTTCTGTTTCGCTTTTCATTCGGGCGTGGATTCTTTAATCTACATGGGTCCTTTCTATTCACTGTGGAATCCTTCAGTTCAACGTTCTTACCTTATGACGTGAAAGATACTTCCCTTGTGACTTTCTAGACTCTCTAGCTTCCCACTTAGCAGAGTCATCTCTACCGTTTGGTCTCGTATTTCTCAAAGACTTCCACACCCATCCCTTGGACAAGTTATACGAAAAATACTTTCTATTTTCCTCAGTTTAGATTTATTCTCTTTCTGCCGGAAACTTAGACTGACTAGTTTTACAGTGTATGACTTTTATAAACCACGAAATACACCCACTTATATAATGGGAATTTAGTTTTATCTAACCGCCGTTGTCAATACAGGCCCCTTTAGGGTTTGGAATAGTTTACGTTCTTCTCGCTTTTTTTAATAACCGATCTCTGAAACGTTTCAACTTATAACAAATATTTCAGCAAGTATAATTGCTTTTCTTCATCATTTCAACTCTTGGCATTTTTGTCGATACATGAAACCAATTTACCTCCTCTGAACGAAAACTAATTTTTAATCAATCATGCAGCTTATAAACACATGAATGTGCTCTATCTTTACACATGCCATGGATTTAATTCCTTGCCAAATCGCATTCATTAGTTTAATGATTGCTGTGTTTCACAATGGTCCTGGACATTACATATATCTGTACAAAGCATGCTGTTACATACATAAATAAATCTTTCTTATTGTATCTATTACACTTATTACTTGTTGCATTTTAATTATAAATTCAGAACAAATCATTTAAACCTCTTACATGTGTGATCGACCAGCCTAGCTGTACCTTTACGGAACCAAAATCTCTAATTTTATTATTCTTTAAGTAATGTTATTCATTTCCATAAAACTGAAAAAATGACACGGTGATTCCCACTATAAATTATGCACTCGTTAAAAAATATTTTCAACTAGTCTTAAAGCCTTTTAGTTAAGACCCTGTTTGAATCTTGTTTGTGCAATCTTTCGAGTACCTGCATTTGTCAACAGATTACGGTTTATGCAATCTTCACGGTGCATGCTATTATTATCATTATTTTACTATTGACGCATTCATTCCAGGTCATTATTGAATTGGCATTTTCTATATGATGATACTGAAAACGTGTTAATAGATTTTCCACAAAAGTAACTCGAATTTTGTTATTCGTCTTTGTCTATTGGCATCCTCCGATAGGACACCATTTGAATTTCCTTAAACTAGCACCTTTAGTATATTGTGTTGATTTGTTTCACTTGATCTGTTTATAAAATTTGTCAAATTTATAATATGTAATCAGATTTCATTTACTTGGTTTATATACTTATTTAAATTTAGAGTTTTACATATGAATTTCACGACTTGATTTCTCTCTAGAATTTATCGTGCCATATGTGCCATAACAGATTTCGGCACTTCAATTATTTCTTACGTTTTATTTGTTGTGACTTGTTAATGAAATAGGCTGACAATACATTTGATCTTCTTTCTTATACTAACGTATGGTATTCTATCCCAAGATAATTATTTGTTTTCCAGTGTCAGAGCAGAAATATTCAGTCTTCTCTCCACAATTAATAATTCAATTCTACAGCTCCCGAGATTGTTTCAAGTGAATAATTTCATGGCACTAAATTTGAAAATATGTCTTTTAGTGTGCTTTTGTGTGGCTCTTTAAATTTATGAGTCAAACGAGGAAAGATTTGTGTTGCTGACCATTATTTATTGCACAGTATTTTTAAATGAATGCCAACTTTTTTATATGTCATCCTGTGTGTCATATGAGATTAATTCCTATTGGTAAAATATCCCCTCCGTATCCTCCTCCATTACATCTTCTAACTGATAGACAATTGGGTCACTAATTAAAACTTGTCAACTTTAAAATATTTTCTTCACAAAATTAGATCAGTAATCTTTGAAAATATATTTTCGTATTTTGAATTTATAACCATTTTAATTATTGTTTCTTTAAGTCATCTGTAGCTATCAGTTTTCTGATATCCAGAAAAATCCAGATAAGTTAATCCTAACATTTGATCTGTTTTCATATTTCCTAGCTACACTTTGAGTCACATCAATCGATGTGTGATGGTTGTTATTATATCACTCAATCAGTTTAGCAAGTGCGTTCACTCATGAAATTGTTTTATATGGAGCGAAAACTTTTCCCATTCAAGTCGTCTTCTGAATTCTTGTTGCACCCACCAACAACAGGTGCCCTTATTAGCCTAATCTAAAAAATATTCAGCACTTTCTGTCTCCAAATAATTCCGAAAAAAATCTAAAATTGTTTCACTACAACAAGTTTTTTTTCCCTGTCATCTCCTTTTTAGACTTCTTCGGTATAGCTTCTGAATATATATATATATATATATATATATATATATATATATATATATATATATATATATATATATATATATATATATATATATATATATATAGTTAAGACCCTGTAGTTTAAATATATGTTTTAAGAAACCAATTCTGTATAAATATTTTTACTTGATGTTATTTCATTAAATGTAGTTATTAATAGGATTATATTAATATCATTCTAATATGTTGTTAAAAACATCGTGTTTACTTAAGTCGTAAACGTGACTCAAGTGAGCACGTGCTGTGTATGATGACAAATTCATCACAAGTAAACATTCAGGAATATCTATGAAAACGATTGGCTGATACTTGGCCAGGCTTTCCAAATGTCCAGAAATATTGTGAAATTGCATGCGTTCTTCGTGCGGCTCTAAATTCAAACGGCGTATTAGCTTTGTTTATATGCTGAGGTATTTTGTAAGACTGACAGTCGTAGATTCCCAGCCAGAGTCGAGTTTATTGTAACATCTTAAAGTTATACAACTTCTATTACCTTAAAAAAGGTATTTTTGTGCTAGAAGTTGTCTGTTTGTATATCTACGTAGAACAACATGTATTTTGTTAAAAGAGCTAATTTTACTTCGTTTTTCTGAATAATTGTTTTCCTGATTTGTACAAAGACATTTTCCGAAAATATTCTACATTGGAACGGAACAATACAAACTGTGCTTTACAGTGTAAATTCATGCTTAGTGGTGCAGTGAACGACCGTGCTTACCGCTCTTCGGTCCAACCACAATCCAGTACATTTTAGTACGCAGACATGCATATTCTTCCATTTGATTACTGGCACATTCGTCTTTCAATTTATTTATGTATTTAAACAATGACTGACGATCTTTTGGACACTCGCCTTGCTGATATCAAACTTATTTACTAAACTAGTTCAGCTATGAGTACACATTATCACTTGTGATGTACAAATAAAACCCCGACTGAATTCGTGTCTTCATTTTGCCAGCATACTGTGTTTTGACATTTGAATAGTAAAAACCATACATCAGCAGTCTGAATAAGTCCAACACAGTCCCACCAACATATGTGCTTTATTAACTTCAGTTTGGCTTTCTTGCTGTCAAAGATTCTAAGTCCACCGTCGAATACTTTTTGCCAGGTCCGCTATTGATCGGTTGAGTTTCTCATGTGCACTATATAGGCAAAATCAAAGCATATTCGTTTCCAGAGGTATTCATTTGTATATACGGTGCCTGCCAAGCAAGCTTGCAAAATCCAAGTACCCGGTGAAATTTGCTTACATGCATTCGTTATCTCAAATACGACTGCAGACTCCACAGTTGCTTTTGTCGTCATTTTGGACGTTTATGAATCACTACGTTGGAACATACTTTATAAATTATTCATTCAAATTGTAGACCGAAATCCGTACTTGTTTATACGTGCAATTTGACTTAACTTTATAATCTTTTACTGATATTTTTTTATATATAAATAAATCTAAAATGTCCTTATCGTAATTATTAGTATTTGGTGTGTATCAAAATTTCACAACATTATTTTAATTTGGTTTGACTAAGTTCTCCTTAAGAGATTTTTTAAATGTTTAAATAGCACTTCTGCGCGCTAAGGTCTAGCTTTGGCCATCACTCTTTCTCGAAGTCTTATTTAAAATATTATATTTCCAAAGCACATACAGGAAACTGACACATATGGAAGACAGAATACATTACCATCAGCCATGTTAATTGTTGCGTTTATTATCCATAAATGGCATCAATCTTTATTTTTGTGTAGCATAGAAACTGCGTTCTGGATATTTTATTTTAAGGAAATAACGTTCCATCATTGTTTTACAATTTTTCGTTTCTGTTACTCCATATGCTTCTGAGCTGCGCTTGGTACTCTTTACCTACTGTTAGTGCAGTAGGTAATTCATCCCCTCACCCCATCCCAAATTAAAAACACGAACCAGTCTATCCTGCGCTCGCCCTTTATGTACTAGTTAGACATAATGTTTGCATTGGCTTGTCGCTAGGTGAATCACTGGCTCGTCTTAAAAAATGGAATGTATGGGCATTCTTAATGATAATTCTTTTTTCATCATATAGATAAGCAGAATGAAATATATTCATAGCGATAACGAAAGTTACCAAAAGATCACTTATAACACGTGCAGGCAAGAAGCATGCAAAAAGTAGGTCAGTGTAACCATTTAGGATATAGAATCATGCAAAGCGTGATTTAATTAAGCACGGGTCTGATGGTTGTACAGAACATCTCTTATTCGTGTTTTGATAGGTATACAATTTTAGGGCGTATTTTAAATGTGTGAGAATAAAGATCAGCTGAAATAATAGACGTTTGCCGATAGCGTTTAATGAAACAATGCTTCTTAGCGACGGAGGCAGCTGATGCTGATGGATTGATTCATGCTGAACAGAAGGCAATCCTGTTATCTTAACAAATGTACTATAGCCGCACTCTAATTAGTCATACTAATTAGATTTACACTAGCATAGAGTAAGTATATTGCTTTATTGTTTTAAAAAAGGAATGATCCAATAAATATTAAAAATGTTTTTAAAAAATGAATCTAAAGCATTTGCGTGTATACCATGGAAATGGGAATGTGTGTTTCCCTAAGCTTAAAACGCGTTAGATCAAAGTATCTAGTGACTGCAAATAACTTCTCTACCACTTATAAATATTGCCGTGTTTGTCAATGAAAGTATTACTAACATTCGTTGCAGTAGATGTACAATATTTCAAAACGAAATTAGTTTCTAGTTTTTGAGATTAGGAAGATTTCGTGTAAATTTACTGTTGTATGGCGATTTTAATATGGCCGTGTAATTTTACTCTTGTATGGCCATTTTAATATGGCCGTGTAATATTTTCTTGTATGGCCATTTTAATATGGCTGTGTAATTTTACTTTTGTATGGCCATTTAAATATGGCCGTGTAATTTTACTCTTGTATGGCCATTTTAATATGGCCGTGTAATTTTACTGTTATATGGCCATTTTAATATGGCCGTGTAATTTTACTGTTGCATTGACAGTTTGTTGTACATAATAATTGTCTTATGTCCATACAATAGTACATTTGATCCCGATCGATAGACAAAATAACTTTCTCCAAAATGAAATCTTCTACAGCTTCACGTGTATGACACCTGCTGATACATGGCTGTGACATAACACAGGCACTGTATACATTCGCTTATTAGTCGAATCCATCTGCAAACTGCACAGACCCCGATCTGCCGTCACATAATGCGCTAGCAGATCCGAGTCAAAGTTGTTTGTTAGTTGTACTCCGTATAACAAACATCTACCCTGATCTGCAGGCTCATTATGCTACTTCAGACCATGATCTTTGTTGTTTGTAGTTTGAATGACTTATACGCGAGTACACACGGTAAATGACAGTCAAGTTAAAAAATTTGTCGTAGTACAAATGATGTTACCAAGCAAAAAGTATACTGTAAAGTCAGTCAAAGTACTTTGATATCAAGACAGACTTTATCAAAGCTCACGGATGTAATTCTGTTTCATATCCGACAATTTTAAGGTGGTTTCATCATTTAAATATGCCGGAAGCTGAAACACGTTCTGGACGACGATTGTCTGCGATTGGTGAGAGGGAAGGGGATGATGTGAATAAAGTAATTGATAAAGATGTTCAATACACAGTGGAATATATTTCAATTATCACTTGGATTAATTCATCAACACTTTTTAACAAAATGAAGAATCATTCCAAGCTAAAGAGGTTTGTGCCAGATGAGACCAGCATTTGATGACAACTTGCCAAATCCGGATGGGTTGAAAAAGTTAAACAACTACTCACCAAATATGAAAAGAGTGATTAAAGACGTTTGACTTGAGGATATCACAAATGTGTGTGTGTATGTGTGTGTGACTCACAAATATTTCATTGACATAAATTAATTTTCAAATCCGATTTTAAATTAAATTTAGATCTAATGTTAGACCACATGTACAATAAAATGACGAATTCATACAAACCAAAATCCTACATGACGATAATGCATCAGAAACAATGTTTAGAGAGAAAGACAAATACATAAGTTCTGAACATGTAACTTTAGGTGTTAGGAAAAGAATTTGTATGAATAATAAGAACTTGTATAGGTTAATAAATGTAATTCATGGACAAAAATGTTCCAAAATAGAACTTAAAATGTAGTTATAATAAGTTGTGCTTCATCGAATCAGTGAAAATGTTTCACATCTCACCACTTCGATCAGCTTACTGTACCAATACAATACATTGGAGCCGATCAACTTATTTTATCAGATTCGTCTCTGATACAATAATTTCATCAAATCCCCTGTTGACTTATATGTAAAGGGAAAGTGTTCTTTACTTTTTCACTCATAGTGTCTAGAGTTTCAAATATTAAAATACCAATGTCATCATGCATGGCGAAACAGCAACTATATTAACTATCTAAATTACTTTTTAGGTTTATGAATGGATAATCGAAACAAAGTAAAATAACAAAACGAAACTTGATACAGTTTACTGTCAGATTGATATTATCTCATACATGAATCGTTTTTTACTCCAAATGCTAACGAATATCTTTGATTTATAAGTAGTAAACTGCAGATCCAGTAATGTCCTCATTAAATGTCATTCCAATCAGAAAGACCGATACTGAAATTGAAATGCAAGTAGCAAGGTCAAAACAAGTGATACACAATCTTAAATGGGTACTGATTTAATATTGAATACAACGAGTTTAATAATGTCTAGCTTTTGCGAGCCTTGGTCAGCAAACGCTGGATATTATTCAAAACGGACTCCATGTTACAAGATTACCACCGACCCATCCACCCACTCACACCCGATATCAAATGACCAATACTATTAGTTTTGTTAGTTGTTGCTGTTGCTGTTTGGGGTTTCAGCTCATGATAGGCAATGGATGACGTAACGAACCCATGTGGAGTAAATTCGCCATATTCTAAAAGACGTGACGTTTTTTCTCATTTTCCTTTAGGCTGTCGATTAAAAAAGTAGCCTTCAGAAAGTTATTAGTAAAAGGAAAACGTTCCATAAGGCACGCTCATAACCAATTAGTAAAGTCAATATTGCTCCAGACTTTCATAGTCTTATTTGGACCAATTAAAATCGCATAAAGTGATATGTTAACGTGTCGTAATATCAAAAATATTAAAATGTGCACACCATATTTTAAGTGTACGCACTTGTGATAATAAGACTTAACGTGTCATTTGTTGTCAAGATTCATTATTGCGATTAACCAGCATGAAATTTAGGAAAGCGGAATAACTGTGAAACTTTATTCATTCCATCGCATGGATTATATCCCTTCCCACATAAAATCGAACACGATTTTTACATGCAATATCTATGCAACACAAAGATTCTTTCCAGAGCAATATATTCACACCAATTTTGAAGAGTTTTTGCAATATACCATATTTTGAAGACATTTTGCATTATACCATATTTTGAAGAGATTTTGCATTACACTATATTTTAAATAGTTTTTTTTTATTATGCCATATATTTAAGTGCTTTAATCTAAACTAAATTCGCTTAATTTCGCTTATTCTTGTCTAAGCCCGAACGAAACATCCTTTATAGGTTCGGATAACAGGTGAAATAGCAGATTTAGTTAATTTTGTCATTAGTGGTTTAACGCACATAAACATAGAAATAGTGTTATCCTGAGCAACCATGTTTTTGTGTCATTGGGAAAATGGCAAAGAAGTTTGTCTCAATATCTTTCTCTATCTCTATATGAAAATGGCCTAGAAAACCAAAGGTCTCGCAATGGTTGAAATAATCAAGAAGTTTTAGAAGGAAACAAGAGAACTTGACAACTTTCATTTCATTTTATTTTCTTTGAAGGGTTTACATGTATTATTCTCCGTGATGACTAGTATTTTTGTACAGTTTATGGCCACTGTACAGATGAATTGTTTCCTCAACATTTCCCAGCAAGTTTATTCTACATAAAATATTACGAAAGCAGAAGTATTTAAGATGAGTCATTTCGTCAATCAGATCTGTATTGAAAGATTTTTCAAGAGATATTTTTATCATTGACACACGGTAAAAATCACTCAAGAAATTGTTTGAGGGAATCTAGGACACATACGGGAATTAATACTGGCCAAAAGGTTAGTTTAGCATGCATATTGAAACATTATGAAATACTATGTTAAATTGGTTCATAGGTTACTATGCGAAAGACAATATGGCGATAAGGGCAAATACTATATTAAGTATGTCCATAGATTTCACATGGGAATGGTATTAAAAAAAGAAAGTGTTGATTGGGGCAAAAGTGTTTATGCGGACAGGTAAAGTTAATACTTTTGTCTTTAAAATCCAACACACACCTTTACAAGCAAATACATCGCATATACTATCCAAAAGACTTAAGTGCAATCGAACACCCATTATTTTTATTACTATTCAAACATGCACTCGACAATCCAACACCCGCTTTTTTATTACTATCCAAATACAATCCAACGAAAACGGTAGGAATTGTTTATAGACACACTACTATACCCTCTCACACATTCAAACATACTTTCACACAAGACGGGGTATGATGAATAATAAAAAGGGTCAGATCACACAAACATACTATCCAGCACCAGGGTTTGATTACTATTTATCATCCTCTAGCACCCACTTTTGAAGTACTATTCAACACCCTATAAATACTATCCAAAATGTATGTATAGCATGAAGAAACCGTACCTTGGAGCGAAAAGGACACAGTGTAAGAGAAGGAGGACGAAATCACACAAATATACTATCCAATACACACTGTTTGATACACTATCCAGCACCCGCCTTTCGATGTCAGTCGAACAAACCTTTACCCACTTTTTGATTACTATCCAACACACATCTTTAGAGTACTATTCAACACCATATATATATATATATATATATATATATATATATATATATATATATATATATATATATATATATATATATATATATATATATATATATACAGAGAGAGAGAGAGATTCTATCCAACACGCCTCGTGTAGTGTCTAGATAACTCACACCAACCAACCAACGCATAAGGTAGGACATACAAGAAAGAGGATGAAATCCCAGAAACATACTGTAACACTATATCAAAGCTTAACTTTTGTAGCAGACGTGAATGAAAGCCCTCTGATTTAATACAATGAAGTGAAAGAAAATATTATATTTTTCAACACCAAATTAATTTTAAGAGGAAGCTTCTCTGCCAAAAATAGAATACAGCTACCAAACGCATTAACTATTAATGAATTTACAACTCTAACAACATTGAAGAGTCAGGTCTGACTTCCAATGATCGACGAAACTGATTTTGCTATCAAGCCACACTAGGTAAAGAAAGGAACTAGACACACTATACACAAAACACGTTTTTTTTTATCATAGTTTCTAGAGTGCCCACGATCAAAACTTGTCACTAAATGATCGAAAGGAAAAGAAGACTGCGTAGACGAAGCAAATATACAAAATATTGTCCACACGCAGTTTACAGGCCTGGATTTGCTGTCAAAGACTGGATGTTTTCGCCTGCCAATGAAATTATTCCACGCTAACTTATAATTGACATTCATTGCCAAACTAGTGGTCTGAAATATTGATTTCATCTATTTCAGTGTATGAGATGGTTTATTAACGGCAATTTCGAGCAAATATGCATCGCTAAGTGGGAAAAATAATACTTCTTCAGCAAATTCCGCAGTCTGTACACATCATTCATAAATAATGACAATTTTAATCTTAACACAAAAGTAAAACATGACTAAGTACATGTCATGATAAGCGTTGAGTCCTTCAAACTGAATGTCATCTCCGGCGACTAATGATGCTGATAGTGCAAATGTTAAATATTTCGCAACAACTTCGCCAAGTCTTTGAATTGGTGACATCAAATCAAGGTGTCACCGATGATTTATCAGTACCATCATTGCATGCCTCCAACCTTTAATTCTCGTTATGATAAACAAGTATAATTCGGACTCGCGCCTCTTTAAGGTGTGCGGTTTTTTGTTTATCAAAACCATTTTCAATCGATTTGAAAATAAATCGACCATTTGCTAATGTCGTTAAGCTCGCATTTCCTCTCCATTTTTTAAATTAATATTCTTTGAATTTGGCTTCACAAAGTCACTAAGTGTGGTCGAAGGGTATGGTTGTTAGCACCTCGGTAACCTTTGCGTTCATCTTGATCCTTCGCAACTTTGATAGTATCAGCACACTCTTTGATAGAAACTCTTGAAACACTAGAGTCTATGATTCTCCCCCTTTCGCTGATTTCTACCGGGTTCATTACAACAGCACCTCACAGGTTCACAACCGCTTCAATGTCCACATCAGATATTCGCAGTTTTAATGTCTGATCTTAAAAAAAATCTCATGCTCGCCCAAAGCTCAATCAATTCCGCTTTGATGGCAAACCAGCTAAAGTTCGCGTGGGACTGAAAAACGACCTTAAATGTAAATATCAGGCACTTCATGTACGATAAAGTGCATTTTCTAAGTGAAAATCTAAGTGTAAATGCAATAATCGCCTGTGGTGCTAGTGCATATTCAAGTGAACCCAACACTTCGATAACTAGATGCAAGCCAACGAGTCCAAGGTTCAGTTGTTGAATCCAGGTTCACAATGCTGATCCAGCTTGTGATCGAAATTATTGATGCATAAAGATATATCGGAAATGCTTGACTGACTTTGCAACGGCGTGTAATTCAAGACTCACGCGTGGCCTTTTGCGAGTTTTCAAAGGGTAGTGAAAGACCTCGGCATGAGAATGTTCTGCCAATTGTCCAGGGTAATCAAAGGCATCGTTGATTATTCGTTTACGAGTCGCTATGTGGCCCCCAATTTTCAAAGCCATCCCAAATTGATTTTCAGACTGCTTCTAACGCAGCTGCATTTGCAGCCACATGAACTGTAGCTACCAGCAACGCTGGAATAGCTATGAAGAATGGAAATATTTCACATGTTTTTGGAATAGCTGTGAAGAATGCAAATATTCCATAGGTTTTTGTGTTTTTGTATTTGTGTCACCTCTGACTTAATGTCACTGATGAGTTTTTTATGCTTAATTAAGCTGATTAAGTTGCGTTTGATTCAGTTATAAGGAATCATTTCCAGCTAACTATATCAGAGAAAGCCCGAAGATTACCAAACAATCGTTTCGTATTACACTACTTATTTGTTATAAGCTGCTTTAGGCTAAGTCTAGCCTTAACTTTGTGATAGGACATTTTGGTAAAGTATGCTGATTAATTACAGCAACTCAGTTACATCTTTTCAACAGATGTTTCTTTTAACGCAAAGAAACTTTAGACACTTTTAAATGGCCAAATAACATTTTGGTAACAGTATGGCCATAGCGCGTAGGATTCGTTTGCCCTCATGAGTTTCATTAACTTTTGTACAGTACAGTTTCAATCGATTTAATCAAGATGGTAGAGAAGAATGTAGTTTCAAAAGCATTCATAAACATTGTCCTGTCTTTGCCGGTCTGTAGATAAAATTTTAATTCGAATCTCTTCATTGAAATATTCCATGTCGTACTTGTCAGCGGGAAGTTCACCTTCTTGCCAGGTTACACCATCATCCATTGAAAACACAAACGACTTATTTGCAGGAAAACCACTAGACGGTCATGGTCATATAAAGTGGTTTTTTTTCATAGAGAAATTCACATTAAAGTCTGGTTTCGTTGTTGAGATTATCATCACCAACATGACGCTTGGAATTGTATTGACAACGTCACACGGGACTCTGCGTGGCCTAGTGATTTAAGGCGTTCGCATTTACAGATCACTGGTATCATACCCATGTCCGCGTTGGCTCGGGTCTCGGACTCAACCAATGTAGGTATACAAGAAAGCTTCCCGTGTGTCGGTTCTTCCTAGGATTTTCTAGAGTTCTTCCTACTCCATATGTACTGGCCGCAATGTATAGCCCATTATGTGCTGAAAAATGAATCTTAAGCATATAACACAACAATTGCATTACTACACGGCTTTCGTGTAAAACGCGAAGCGTTTTCATGGAAAGTGATTTAGAACTCATCTTTGTGTTATGTACGGTTGCGTCTAGATGGTCTTCAGCTCTCTAATAGAAAAACGAATCCAGCAAGTTTTGAAAATTAAAAAAAAATAATTTAATTTCTTAGAATATAAAGTGAACAGTTTAAAGGAACTAATATTATTGTGAATTAAGTCTCAAATAATTATAAAAGCTCTATCTAAAGTCCGAAGTAAATGATGGTCCGAACGAATCCCAGTAGTGAACGTACTAACGTACCAGTAGCCTTTAATGGATTTATGTGTTACTAATCTTGGTGTATCACAATGATATTATCCAGAATGTTCTTGAATTCCAAAATTGATTTAGTCCATACTATCAATGAACACTTCGTAATTCTAATGAATAATCGTAAAATAAAGGATTCCTCTCAAATTATATTTGAACATAATTAGCAATGATTTTAGAGCTAAACATAAAGTATTAATAAAATAATTGTCTACTTCAAACTTTTATAAAAACTTATAACAATAAGCTGAACAGGAAGTTGGTCAAAAGTTTTCTTCCAGAAACACCTAAATGTCTATATAAAACCTAGACCTTTAGCGTAAACATCATTAAACAAGTATTTTCAAACAACACAAAAATAGTTAGGCCTTTTATAATCTATTAAGGTGAAAATGCCACGTCAACATGTTAACATTATTTTAAGGTACGATCAACAGTCGTTGACAACACTCAGATACACAATATAAATATAGACAGTAATGGACAAAAGTTAATCACACAATAAAAATAAAACACATTAACAATACATCATTAATATCTTTAATGAATCTATGCATCAACAAGCGGCACATCCCCGGGTCTACGATATCGTAGGTGAGTAATCGATGTGGCCTCATTAATGTCTTCTGATAATTAGTTGCCTGTGCAACTGGTCCTACTGGTGTTTCCAACTGATCCACGAGTTTATTTACACTGTTATTTGTCCACAGACACATATTTGATCCAAGCTGTTTCGAACCCTCTGACTGTTTTACATTCCTTGGTTTATGTTTGCGTTTGAGTTCACGACCACCAAAGCTTTTATCATGTTTGGGTGGTCCTTCTCTTCTTCTTTTCTTCGGATGCTCAATAGTTTATTTATGGTTCCTTCTAGAGATTTTGGTTATAGGTAGTTTAAACGTAGCCAGAAAAAGTTTTACACTTGATGTGGCCTTTTCTTCACTTCCGGTTTGATAGAAGACGTCACGCTTCTCAAACTCATGCCACACCTTTATTGTTATACTTTTGGTGTTCAACTCACTCCTTGTATTCGGGTCAGTTCTTGTATGCGCTGGTAGGTCATTCTCAAATATATAGTTTTTTTCATTAAAACAAAATATTTTGCGTCAGTTACATTGGCAGGAATGATATAGGCTTGTCAAACTTTTGCTGCCTTGCTAGTTATTTAAATCATTAAACTGATAATTTTAACTTTGATACGTTTTAGGTGGCTGTTCTTGTGACACAAACGCAAATGTCTCCATCTTCCTCGTTCAGGTCTTCTGTCTTCGCATTTCTTCTAATTCTTCTGACCAGGTTGTTCTTCTTTTCCTATACTCGCTGCAGTGCTTTCAGCGACTTTCTTTATATGTTCACTAGTTTACGCAATCTTGGCTACAGTTTTCTTTCTTGGTGCGGTCTGTGTTGCAAACGTTCGTTCAAATCCCTTGTGAGGTCTGCCCGTGCATTGACCTTATACCAGACGATAGATTGCGCTGCCTGCCAAATCACGTGAGTCAACCTCCAACAAACGTGCAGTAATGGCAAAGAAATATATTTCAGCTTGAGTTATATGTTTATTTAATGTGATTTGTATTATTCTTAAAAATATAAAATTACAAAGTTGCATTAATTATGCTGCAGTAGACAATATTTATATATGTAGTTCAAGTTCGTGGATTAATAACCTAGGTGTTTTATTTCAATAAATAATAACAATCAATTGTAAAGCTGTTTAAGAAATTATTCATCCGAAAGGAAACTTGCTCCAAAAGATGCTGATGTGTTTAGCATATAATGTTATCCTTGTTAATTTTATCCGTCTTTTATTATTGCTGTCTTGGAAAAGTTTTAAATACTTATCGTAATCAATTCATTTTTGCTGCAAACAGCTTGTATGAAAATGTCAGACTCGCTAATTGGTTATTTGATCCAGCGTGATTGGCAAGTGACGATAGGTCAATTTGCCTCGACTGTAACATATCTCAGGGGTAGTCAATAGTTCACCAGGTCCAATGAAGGGTTTCAATGCCATGCTCGTCAATACTATGAAATGTGTTACAAGTTATCTCTGATTATTTTAGTCACGTCAGCGCATAGTTGTGTGACATGGATCACGTCTGTATTTTTATATCGATCTCCACAAAACATTATCTCGGGGTTATCTTGGTGCTCAATCAATATGTTGTCGTAAACAACAAGATTATTTTCACTTGAATCATGTTGAATGTCACTTGTGTAATTTAGCTATGCCTTCACGCTGTGTGTGATGCAACATGCAAATTCGTACTGCAAATCCAAGTCGAGTTCAAAACCGTAATGGTGAAACTGCAATCTCTGCAACTTGTGTTCAATGTCGATCACCTGGAACTTCATGGAACATATGCCCTGGTGAAATATCACATCCCCCGATATAATTAGTATGCGTCTGGTACATGGCTGAATATACGACTTGATTCTACAACCAACCAAAGCCTTGGCGGGCATCTATAAACTTCGTCGATGTTGCATGGTACTAAATTATCTTGTTTACAAGGCAACAAGCGATATCCGTACGTGTGAACGTGCCGATATAGACCTAATCCATAAGTTAAATGCGATTAATTCAATAATCGGAAAAAGAATTATTATATGGAGCCAAAGCCAAGATCGCATTTGGGGCAGACAATATCCACTTATTAGAGGTCAAATAAAAGAAATAGTAAGCGAACAAACCGGTGTGAATAAAAAAAAAGGTTTCTGAGCTGACTTTATCCAAATTATAAATAGTCAAAAAGCGCAGCACGCAGATGGGTAACACAATCAGTTATAAAAAGTAAATAACATGCACAAGTGTGATAAAACCAGCTGAGACAATGTGAGAGAAGACTATCAACTTTACATACAAAAAGGTTTCACAATCACCGCCATTAGACGCACTTGGAAACAATTTCTCTCGATATATGTATTCACGAGGGGAGCCGGAAGGCGGGCAAAGTCTTGCTACTTAATCGGTATGGTCCGTTGATGTATTTAAAGTTTCAGAACGGATTGATTTCTATCACAGCCAACATGTTATCATTTATCACCCACTGGGCACGAGCAACACAGCTAAAGGACTTAGTCTATCAAGCAGATCACCTGTGCGAAAAGAATTGCAATTCATTCTCGTGGATACAGAAATACTACTAAGATATATTTTATTGCAATAGTGCATCAATGCCTATCAGTCGTAAGTTACCTGACAATTACGTGGTGTCGGTGTGCATAAGTTGTATTTCAGTCGAGAAATATTCATCGATTTGTTTTCATGTGCGGACAAATTCATCTTTATGAAAATATGTACACTTATACGATGTTTCTTTGACTGATCTGATTTGCTGTATGTGCCTATTGTCAAATAGTCAAACATTCCCCATACATAAGTTTCACTTTTTTTTCCAACAAGAACTCTGGAAGTTCTTCTCGTCTCTTCAAGTTTATGCCGGATCCAAACACGATCGAGTACATTGTTAATACATTAGGTCTGAAAATATATAACAGAAAGAACGTGAAACCAACAGTTTAAGAAAAATAAAAAGGAACTTATTTTCCTAATATGCAAAGAGAAATTTCAAGAGATCACTTACAATATTGTGAACTCAATTCCAAATAAACAAAAGGTCCTTCCCAGAGTCCAAAATGATAGAATGTTATGAATGAATTCCAATAGGGCTGAATGAACTGATATAACACAATGATGCAATCCAAAATGTCCTTGACTCAGTTCACAAAAATTCTAAGTAATTAATCCAAACGTCAAGGAGCACTTTAGCAATTACAGCCAGTGTTTAAAAAGTAATTGATCTCGATTTATATCTGATTTTAACAACATGTCTATAAACTTTGATCACAAATGGATTCCTATCGACTGATCTAAAATAGGAATGAGTTATGTATCAAATATGTAATTATACACATTTCCACTTGACCGATATTATTACAGTATGCGAAGCTATCCAAAAGGGAAAAGTCGAATGGAATATACCAGTGGAGAAAATAAAAATGCGGAAGTAATACGAAAATGCCTTGACCATAAGGTGGCGCTCTACAGTTTCGTATTTAGCATAGGTATAGAATTTTAAAGAAAAAGAGTTTCCCCGGGTTTCCTCACTAATTATACTGGCTATTTAAAAGGAGACTTTTTATATCTTAGGTAATGTTCAAAGAACCTTTAATTCCCTTTATTTTGATGTATGATTGATGGGTGTAATATGAGTTAGAGAGTATATTGCTTGGCTTTACTCCAGATGTGCACCTTTCAAAAAAGTGCTAGCTCTACTTGCTCATTTTCACTTCTCGAACTTCAGAGGTAAATTGTAAAAAATATAGCCGATAACTTTTTATTTTACATTTTATGTATTTGGTAATTCATTCATTGCACTTTTAGAAGCTGGTATTATCTAGTTTGGCAAAATTCTTTTTCCCTATTTTAATAGCTGCCAAGAATAATGTACTTTAGACAAATTCAGGTTAATTTTTGGAGTACAAGGGAGCAGTCATTTTAGTTAGCAGTGTCCTAAGATCATTTAAAATATCCAAAAGTATAATATCCAAAGAAATTTCAGCCACATTACATGAAAGTAGTATATAGGTATGCCAACATTCTCTCCACTATGCATGTCTAAAATGCAAACAACTTCACCTGACATACATCACTCTCTCAAAAGTACATAATAACTGGTGAGCGCCACCTAAAGAAATAAGATTAAATCAGGCATTTCCAGCTTTGTTGCCACTAACCTTTTGTTGTATTAGTCAAAGTTATGTAAAATTAAAGAAGTACTTAATATTTATTTAAATTGGTTACCATGCGGTACTGTCATTATCAGTCAATACGTGTGAGTTGGGGAGGGGTAGGTTACAGTGACAGATTGCAAAATTATATAGATCTGCTTTTTGCGTGCGTGCGTGCGTGCGTGCGCGAGCACGTCTGTTTGATACTTTATTAGAATAAGAGTTTGATCAGTTATGTTTTACCGATAGTTAGGTCACTTAGCATATTAGACTGTATTAATTGAGCAGATAACGCGGTCGGGTGGGAGGAATCAAGTAATATCATTGATACATATTTATGCAATGCAAATTTAGGAGAAGAATGCTCAAAATTTTTGCTGGCAGAATCAAGAAGTATAAATGCATTAAAAAGGAATAATGCTATTTTAAAACATCCATCACCTGTTCATTTTCATAAACATTTATTACATATATGATATACCTGAAGAGGAAAGATTATTAAAAAATTCAGAATCATTAATTTGTAGTAATAATGTTTACTTATGTTTTGTAAATATAAGAGTATAATTAAATTATACGTTGTGCACGATATCTATCTTTATATTGGTAAATTTTAGCACCTGCAAAATTGTACAAGCGATTCAATAAATTTGATTGTGATAACCTTGAACAAGAAAATGCAATATTACTACTATATGATAAAATGTTTTATTTGGCAGGAATAGCGCATTGATAGTCAGCATCAGTTTTCTTTCTTTCTTTCATTGTACATATATTTAGCAGTAGTTCCATAAAGACAAGCTCCGTATTTTAACAACAAGCAGTATTCAAACCAGTGAAGTCAGACACTAGTTTGACATATTCAAAAATTCTAATAGGTCATAGCAAATTCTAAGATTCCTGCATATTCAATCAGTTATACCTTTCTGGTTATATGTAAACAGAATGTTAAAATTGGTAATATTGTTTTCCATCCAGAAGTCAAAAAATATAATCAACGCCTGATTAAATTAAATATAAATAAAATATTAAGCTGCAAGATGAGTTATATTAAGCAAACGTTTCAAAAATCTAAAAATTTCTAACCCTAATACGACTCAGGTCAGAATTAGTACTTCCTGTTCAGTACCCATGAATATAGTCCCAGTCTATTTTAGAGCATATATTCGTCTCATTTTCGTGGTTAAACAAGAGTTAGTTTTAGGCATTTTTCGTATTGATTTAAACGTATTTGTTTGTTCTTTAAAATATGAGCTTTATGCTGGGGTTTTCTGATCCTGAAGTGAAATATTTGACCAATTGCACTTTGCCTTTTTCGCCATGAATTCATCTTTGAAGGTGTTTTATATTAATATATGATTTATTATGATTGGACACAGTGGAAAGTTCATTACTGAGAAACAAATGTAGAACATACACAAGAAAAATAATTGTGACCTGATTCCATATATGGTTGAATTCCATTTCAATCTACACAGCTGGTTTCTTAGCGGAATTCTCATCTCAAACGCTTATTGCTTTCTGACCTTAATTTCACGATATCTATTATTTCTAACGCGATCCTCAAAGGACAAAGTAAAAACAAAACTTAAAATAAATGTATCATCTTAAAGGGATGAATATACGCAGAATGACCAAAAACACTTATTTCAATACATAAATTAAAATTAATAAAGTTTTGGTACCTAGTGAAAACATTTTGGCCAAAGCTTGATGGTATAAAACCTCAGGTCTTTCATGTCTGACTTTATATCTTCATTCGTTTTGAAAGTGAAATCTTCCTCATCCTCTCTTTAAAATAACACCGAGAACGACGAAAACAACAACAAGCAAGAAAAAAAAAAACAAACTAGATTTTCATTTGACTTTTTCTCATTGCAGCGCCTAATATGTTATCTTTCAAAGTTTCATTACCGAATATAATGCTTTGTTGCATTGTTATTAAAACAAGAAAAACAGCTGGGTCATAATCAACTTGGAGATCACAAAAAGGGATACAAATAGGTCCTAAGCCATTTTTTCATCTTCAATATTGGCTGTATCTTTGAAAGCGTGACATTGTCAGCAAGTTTAGATAGGACAATACGGATGAGACGTCCTTTTCAGAGTAGTTTTCATAATGGATAATAAATGCAAAATCTAACAGTAATACCACATTTTTTTATGTCATCGGGATCTAACTCGATTCTCTCAATGTGTTTGAATGTCATCGGGATCTAAAGAGACAGTGTGTATTTTAATGACATTGGTATCTAAAGAGATTAAAGACTAATGAAGTATTTTATAGACTCACTTTATTTTTGAATGGCACTGGGATCTAGAGAAATATTCTCTGCGTATTTGAAAGTCATCGGGATCTAAAGAGACACTCCCTGTGTGTTTTAATCTCATTGGGATCTAAAGAGATACTCTCTATGTGTTTTAATCTCATCGGGATCTAAAGAGATACTCTCTATGTGTTTTAATCTCATCGGGATCTAAAGATATTAAAAGGTATCGAAGTATTTTGATACACTGTGTTTGAATGTCATAAGGATTTAAAGAGATTAAAGTCTATACAAGTGTTAGTAAACTCGCTGTGTCTGAAAATAGCGATCTGTAAATACTATCGCGTAGCATTTTGAACAGTGATTAAAATAGCACGATGTATGTCAATAATAGTATTTTAATCCTATGTCAAAAAGGAATTAATGTAATCCCCAACTTTGTCTAAAATGTTACTCTGATTTAAAATGTTAGTTCTTATGTAAACACGGCTATCTCTTAAAGCTACTGTTTATGAACTGTCTGATGCAATAATTCTCAAATGGGGAGCTACTGCAAAACTTAACTCACATGTCGTTTAATGTATGTATGTATGTATGTATGTATGTATGTATGTATGTATGTATGTATGTATGTATGTATGTATGTATGTATGTATGTATGTATGTATGTATGTATGTATGTATGTATGTATGTATGTATGTATGTATGTATGTATGTATGTATGTATGTGTGTGTGTATGTGTGTGTGTGTATGTATGTATGTATGTATGTATGTATGTATGTATGTATGTATGTATGTATGTATGTATGTATGTATGTAGGTAGGTAGGTAGGTAGGTAGGTAGGTAGGTAGGTAGGTAGGTGTAACAAAATGTGAAGAAAATATTAATACAAAATAACATCAACCCAATTGTAGTGGAAACCATAGACATTTACCTTTCATCTTTCATACAGTTAATTTCAAGTTGTACATGTGTAAAAATCGACCTTCGTTCCACGGCGTTAATGTATTAATCAGACGAGATCAAGTATACATTTTAGATATCAGTCATCGCATTGACAATTGGTAGATTTTAAATATCTAAGATTAATTATCCTGCAGACAAAAAACCAGACAAAACATTTGAATACCCATATTGATTATGGTTGCACTATTTCATGATGGAAGGGGGGATTTTCTAGATCAATTAATTGACATTATAGGTAACAAAATGATACAATGTTGGCACAGGGCTGTCATCCTGCACATCAAATGCAGACAAATATCTCAATATCTCCTAGTAACGACCTCCTTATCTGACAAACCAGAGGCACACCAGGCATACCGGTATAGTGGGTTATTTATTGTACCCAGCCAAAACATGAAGTGGAAGATGAGACTCAATAATGGGTCTTTCAAATTTATTACACCTCTAAACATACGGAGATACAGTCAAGTACGTGTCACCAAACACTCCTCATAACAAGAATTTTCCATGGAAATAAAAACAACCCGTCTAGGTCCATTTTGCTCCTGCCAGGTTTTTGTATTGGATCGAACCGGATGGTTCAGCTTTCTTTGGTCCATATGAATTCAAATGATGAAGACTAAATGAATGCCAAACATCATCTTTACACTATTCACCATGATGAACAAAAATGGCTAATGGACATGGAACAAACATGTATATAACCTATTCCATTCGGTACGAAGACCTCACTTCGTAAACTATGACGACGATTATTTCAAGGTTGTGGAATTTATGTACATGGAATATTGTGGCTACTGGAAAATGCTATTGTCATATATTGACGATAAACTGTAAACTTAGGGTTACAAATTGAGGTACGGGGACGAATAAATGACACTAGAAAATCATTAAACGTGAATCATAGTCATAAAACATCGTACAAAAATAAACTCGTGGTCAAAGTTCGAGTGAGATGAAAATTTATGGTCATAAGAAGAAGTTAAATACGTCAACGCTCTTTATACGTAGGCAATCTCTCAGACGATTACATTTTTGTTTATTTCTCAACTTCATGCATCATAATGACTAAGATAAGAAGCGAAAAGTGTCTGACAAAAGGATTTCTTTGATGCACTAACTACAGCCAGTCTCAGAGGAAAGTCGGGTATGAAAAGAACAGGTGAGTAAAAAAATTGCATGATTCTATCCTATTGCACTTTCATGCATATTTTAAACCTATTGTTATATGAATATAAATTGGCTGGAATTTCTGTCTGTCCATGATACGGATATCTACAAAGTATAAACATCATAAACCTAGTTTCTTCTTTTGCCATAGTGTAGTCGTTTTATGAGATTTCACAGCTGCTCATCTTTAGCCCTCTAAATATTCCAATATGCAATCTAATACTTTCTTATAATATATATTCAATATCAGACCAATTAATAGACTAGAGCAAAGTGGAAACCAAGATTCACACATAATAACTAGTCAGATTTATTTTGAATCGTTTGATAACTTGACAATACAGATAGGTTTATGAAAAAAAAAGCGTTATGTATGTGTGTGCGTGTATATATATATATATATATATATATATATATATATATATATATATATATATATATATATATATATATATATATATATATAATGATGAACGTGCTGCTACTTATTTTTCTCTCAGTATTAAAACATCAGGTTTTTGCATCACTGTTAAAACACCAAATCTTCGTTACAATATTAAAACATCAGGTCATCGCGTCAGTCTAAACGTTTGCTCTTTGCTTCAATGTCACAACATGAGTTTTTCTTCAAAATGTTTGGAAAGCTATAGTGACTCGTGCGTCAAAAAAGGTTATATCCAATCCTCCCCTGAGGAAGCATCGTTTACTTTTAATAAAACATGTATATATCTCGTGGTAAATCAATAACATAGCGTACATGATATCTATCTATCTATCTATCTATCTATCTATCTATCTATCTATCTATCTATCTATCTATCTATCTATCTATCTATCTACATATCTACATATCTACATCAATACCTATCTATCTATCTATCTGTACGTACGTACATTCGTATGTATGTATGTATGTATGTATGTATGTATGTATGTATGTATGTATGTATGTATGTATGTATGTATGTATGTATGTATGTATGTATGTATGTATGTATGTATGTATGTATGTATGTATGTATGTGTGTGAGAGAGAGATAGACAGACAGAGAAATGTGTAAATTTGAGCTTATATTACAGATTTTCTCAGAAAATAGTAATCGTAATTTACAATTATGATTTTACATATTTACTACTCATCTATGATCATCCAGTGAGGATATATGTTTATTTAACATTTATACCATAAGAGTAACTCTTTGTTGCATACAACCACCAAATATGACACAAATGGCATTGGGATTAAAATTCTCATAGTTAAATATAACAAATGGCATTGGGAGTAAAACTCGCATTGTTATATTGTTAATATTGTTTTATCTTTTCTAAGGCAATAAGGTAAAGTCAGAAAACAGGGAGTGTTCAACGCAAATAAAGCTGAAATGGAATTTCAGAAAATGCGTCCCAAATCTGTTATTCCTGAAAAGAGGACAGTCAACCAGCCAATAGATCAAGAAAAACGCACACAGTCGGCAAATATTCGGAAACAAAGTGTGTCCTTCATTGACGTAAACCTGTATAGAAATTATGAGGAAAGCGAAGGCGAAAGTGACGACGACATTATAGATAGATTGTCAGAAGTGAACAATAGACGGTACAGCGCTAGTAGAAATGATACTTTAGATATACAAAGAAACATTTCAACTTCTTCTAAAAGTTCTGGCGAGGCCTTTCCAGGAAGCAAACATTCAACCAAGTCATCCGACGGAAGCAACGAGCAAAGCAAACGAAGAGGAAGCTCTAATACATATAACCCCGATGCGGAAAAAGCTGCCGCATTTTTACATTGCAGGGGAAAGAATTTTAGCCGTACAAATACATCTCTTACACCGGTGAGGTATGCCATGAAAAATCTGCAGATCAGTTACTCGGAGACTAACACGGACAAGAATCACGGTGTAATTTTCTTTGACCTTCTCAAAAGTGCTCAAAAAAAGGACGCTATTAGGGGAACCAGTATTCGTAGTCTTGAACGCAGACTCAAGCTGCAGAGAATCAATCCTGAAAGATCCACTTCTTTTTATGAGAACAAGAACCTTCATGACCCATACCGGACAATTGATAAAAAGCCATCAAGGACCAGTTTACAAAAGAAAAAAGACAGAAAAGAAAAAATTAAGAAGACAACAGAAAAGATTCACAAAGGATACGTGCCAGCTTTTAAAACTCTGAAAATGGCGTCTAGGAAAGAGGTGGAAGATATCGGACGATATTGTCGCTATTTAAGAATGGAACCTCTTCGTGCTAGTCCAGATTCGGACCATTCATGA
Source organism: Potamilus streckersoni (assembly GCA_016746295.1). Taxonomy (NCBI): domain Eukaryota; kingdom Metazoa; phylum Mollusca; class Bivalvia; order Unionida; family Unionidae; genus Potamilus; species Potamilus streckersoni. The sequence continues at coordinate 3,844,793 of JAEAOA010002356.1, forward strand.
AAGTCTATGGGCTTAAGTTCATCATTTAAAAGTTAGAATTGATATGAGTGACACCCACTGCAGTACAGCCCCCAACTTCATATCTCGTTGGAAGTAAATGGTATTGCAGCAGCGAAAAATTCAGAGACGTAGACGCCCCTGTAGATAAACTTCCTGGGTCTGCCAACCGATTGTAACGTGGCTATCAATAAAAATCATTTTAGGGAACTACAGGGTAATGAAATTGACGCATATGGAGAATCCTGTCCTTGTTCTACACTGTTTTAAATTAGCATTGTCTACAAAATAAATTGATATTAATGCGTTCAGAAACATATTGCTTTATGCTAAATGGATTAACAAATGTCCATCTCGGTAGGCCAATTAATTGTCAAAACAAATGTCCATCACGGTAGGTCAATTAACTGTCAAGTCATCTTTGCAGAACATTTCCTTTGCCACTTCATTATACTTTTTTCACAAAGTTGTTGCATTAAACTACAGATAGAGTTTTAAAACTGACAAATGTGTAATAATCGGAATGGTTTACAGCAAACAGTGACATCAATTAGCAAAGTTGCATCAGCAAGTTAGATTGAAGAATTATAAACAGAGACTACCATATCCCAAAGGGGATTAGAATATATTTGAATATCGCCATATTTGGTTAATGAAACTAATGTATAGAAAAATAATGATCATATCGCTGGCAAGTTTTATACAATCATACCCTAGGAAGTTAATTAATTATAATTATTTAAGACCAGAGTGTTGCAAACTAGCTTGTAATTTCAAATCCCTTCTGTGTGTACGATTACAGCAAACGAGACTGTGCCTGAGTTTTCGGTAGATGGAAACGTAATCATTGCTTCAGAAACTATGATCAGTACATTGAAGGCATTTGAATTTAATTTTCAAATGGACACTGGCGAGATAGTGATGTGGGACGAGCTAGTATCTCCACATTACTTCCACAAGTTCCTAAAGTTTCGATGTATCAAATACACTACTCACGCAAAAGTCGGTTTTTAACTGATCCGCAAATGCATTAACAATACTTCGAGATTTAAAAATGCGCCGTTAAACAACCTCATCACTAGAAATATTGGTATTATATCTGATTCATTATCATATCAATACCTGGAGACGCAGAAATGAATGTGGAGTAAATATTTTAAGACGTTCACGTGCAGTTTATTGTAAACATTTGATGAAGTATGATAAGTGAGTTCATATCCCTTCTTTAAATTATGATTTGTATGTTATACTTTTTAAGGCGAAAAAGAGTTGGCCATTTTTGATGTGTGAAGCCAATGAAATTAAAAATAAAAGTGTAAACGTATTCAAAGACGCAGTCTGCGAAACGGCACGTTTTGAACACTAATGAATTACAAATTTTAAAGGAAGGAGTCAATAGTTGGTTCAGTTAAGTGGAAGATGAGAATTATGCATTTTTCTGGACTGTCAAACAATGGTCATAGTCAAAAAGAATATAGCAGTTTATCTTTACATGAATTAAAAGATGCGAAAAATCCACGGGTTATGTGATATTAAAAAAAATAGACGTGAGGAATAGGCATGAGCAGACTAAGGGATTGGGAGAGTAGACAAGAAACAGCTAGACTAGAAGAATACACAAGAAATAGACGGGGAATAGTCCCGAAATAGACTTGTGGATTAGTAAAGAATAGTAAAGAAATGGACATAGGGAATAGTCAATATTAAGACTTAGAGAATAGAAAAGAAACAGATTTGAGAAATAGTCACGAAATAGACTCGGGTAATAGGTACGAAATAGACTTAGGGAATAGTCAGGAAATAAACTTAAGGAATAGACAAGAAAAAGACTTGGTGAATAGACAAAAAACAAACCACGGGAATAGACATAAAAACAAAATTAGGAGCTGTCAAGATATAGACTTCGGGAATTGACAAAAACAAAATGGAGTAAAATGCAAGAAACAAACCTGGGCAATAGATAATAAACAAACTTGGGAGATATCACAAAATTATAGTATCATGTGAAACCAAAATTATATATATATATATATATATATATATATATATATATATATATATATATATATATATATATATATATATATATATATATATATATATATATATATATATATATATATATTAAGTAGAGGTCTCTATAAAATGACAGCTTTTTCTATTTATTTTCGTAAAATTATATCATTCTGTATGCCGCTGCTCTTATATAAAGTTATAATTTCCGCAAATAAAATTGCATGTCTCTAAGTCACGAGAACTTGTAGCACAATCCTGTTGTAAAAGTTACGAAAATGTTTGAACTAAACTGAATGGCAGCTGTTTATCAAAATGATAACAGAGGAAGTAAGTCGTAGCGCTAAACGTCTACCTTTGACCTATTGTTTTGAAATTGTGTGTTGGTGCTAATTTTAATGACGTTACAAGGTTTCGCAGGATTACAGATCACTTCCATCCATCTGGACATTTTCGAAATAATATCAAATAAGACATATTACCAAGAAACGTCCGCATAAACTATTCTCCAAAATTGTTTAGCTTATGTATTTGTGTGCATCTCATCAAGCAAAAGCAAGCAGTGCCGGATTAAACCCTGTGGAGGCCCTAGGCAGTCGAAATCTCGGTGCCCCTCTCGCAAATTGTCTTCTAATACATTTTTAATTTCATTAATGGGTACATTACATTAATACAGTATTTTCTCTATAGACCATTTCACAATTATGATCTCCCCTTGAAAACACCAGAGGGCATTATCGGTGCAACTCACTTCCGGATAGTTCAAACAATAAAGATAGCAGATGTAGATCAAGAAAATGTGACAGAGCTCTCACATTCCGCAAGCAAGATTGGTGTATTAATTCGACTTTAATATTTATAAATTACATATCACGCGGAAAATACCACGATTCCGTAAATTGCCAACAGTAATATAATAATATAGTAAAAAAATAAATATAATAAAATAAAATTGTCACCAATTAGATTAAATCCCATTAATGATCACTGTGAACGCTTTATAATTTTCTCTATAAGCAAAAGATGTTAGATATAATTTATTTATTGGTTTAACCATAATTGTTAGAGCTAAGATTCTGAACTATCCGGAACTGGAAATAATTGGTGGACATGCGCATTGGAACTAAGGGAGGTAATTTTAAGCGCTACGATCAGTAACGCCGTGCAACCGTGAAATGCCTTATAGAGTCTTTAATGTAAAGTTTTCGTTTTTTTAGTTGATTCATTTTTCCTGTCTTTTGGTAATATTTTAAGAAAGCTTGATTGTAATTTTCTTTCAAGATCAAATCAATTCAACATTATTTTGATCCGTTGTCGTGGGGTCCCTAAAAGGAAAAGGGTCCATAGACCGGTGTCTACTCTGCCTATTTGGTAATCCGTCACTGAAAGAGAGGCACGCTTGATAATTTAGCTTGCCAAATTAAATTCACACTTCTCTACCATTTATTTTATTTGGTATGATGCAGACGGGTTCAACACGCGACCTCCTACATCCGAGGGGGACTCTACGACCACTTAAGACCTTAGGAGCGATACAATTTTTTTTTAAAATAATGGACATCATCGCTAACGACGAGCATCCAACCGAAACGGTAAAACGTCCTCATGTAGTAAAATACTCTAGTATAAACTAATAATACATCTGGAATATTTCCTAATTTGTGAGCGTGCTTTAAATCTGGTGCACAAAGTGAGAGGTCTTTCCTATAGGTTTCTTTAAATGTGGAGGGAGAGGATTCAATTGATCTGGGGGGGGGATATATTAAACCCTCCTATATTAATTGCAGTGATGTTAAGTTCTTTCCGATCCTGAAATGGGCGATGCGAACTAAATATTTAAATGCTAGCAGGAAACTAACCTATGTCGATTGCAAAAACGACGACAATATGCCACTAATCGAAAACTCATTCTTTAAGCATCTCTCTTACGTACTGCTCTCCGAACTTATTGATTTAACAGGAGTATTTTCTTCACGCCATATTGGCCATTCAGCTTTATAAGTGGCAATATAGACCACCCTTTATCTATCATAAATCTACTTAGTTTTACGCTCTAGGAGTGCTTTCTACTCCAGAACTTACCCAAAATCAACAACAGTCAGTACTTTTTTTTGATCTTGAAAGTTCAGAGTTAGTTCATGGCAGATCGTTTGTTTGCAGGCACAATGAGACGGGCGTTTTTATGACCTTTGATGTATACCATAGATTGTGGGATAAAGCCAACATCCTTTATTTGTAAATAACACGTTTCACCCAATATTTTCTCATCTAAGATTATATTTTCTAGTTTGTCAACCAGATCTGGAGTTATTTAGTAGCAAAAGCAGTAGTTATATATATATATATATATATATATATATATATATATATATATATATATATATATATATATATATATATATATATATATATATAGAGAGAGAGAGAGAGAGAGAGAGAGAGAGAAACAGACATACCTACCTACCTACCTACCTACCTACCTACCTACCTACCTACATCCATCCATCCATCCATCCATCCATCCATCCATACATACACCCATACATACATACATACATACATACATACATACATACATACATACATACATACATACATACATACATACATACATACATACATACATACATACATACATACATACATACATACATACATACATACATACATACATACATAAGGATAATGAATATTGAAAACATGGTTTATGTTCCCAATTGGTAAATTAGGTAATAAGAAAACTAAATGCTAATAGCGTACTGGCCTAGGTTTATTCTTGCGTAATGTACCTGTAGCTCACGGTTTAGATTCTTTATTATATTTATGATTATAAAGAAACAAATCTACATCAGGGTCTGGAAATCATAAGGAATCAGACGTTTTGGTGGTGGGATGGGTGGCTGTGGGCTGGAGTTTCTTTCTAGCCAGGGTTTTTTTTTTTCTTCTATGACATATTTATAATGTTTTCAGCTAATATACTGGATTATGATGATTTTGTGCTATAAATCAGAGCAAGACTATTTTTTGAAGTTATTTGGGAGTCGAATATTATCCTTCAAAAAAACATTCCATACCCTCTCCTTGCAAAAAAAAAATGAATGGTCCTTCTCTCAAGATCCCTCAAGCTCTGAACTCGAGTTGGAGACGATATTGTATGTCAGAAAATAACAAAAGATATTATATTTGTATGACAAACTTTTTCATGGCTGAGAGTGAAAATTCACACCAAACACGTGCTCAAACCTTTTTGATTTCCAGGCATGAATCACTCTGGCACAGTTATCAAAAGAGGGTTTTTAATGGTAAAAACTTTGATTTTGTACTATAATTATAAAGGTCTTAAATCTGCATACGACAAGGAATAATCATTTTTTTTGTGACCCGCTGTTGTCAGTCAAGGCTGTTTAATTAGTCCAATCTATTATTCCCTTTTAGTGAATGAATTCACGAGAGATTTACAAACTGAGCGAAATCAATGCATGAATATCAGACTTTCTAAGTTTTGTACGCATATAATGCAAATTAAGTTTATTCCCCATTTCTATATCAGGAAAAATTAATGTAATTAAACAAATAAGGGACTTCAGGAATTAATGTTAATTAGGATTAACAAAAATTGTTGTTTTCAGAAAGGGCAGGTCTTTCAAAAGCTACAAGAAACAATAAAAAAAAGAAATTTCCTTCTATAATTGCTTCGATGGTCTAAACCCAAAATGATGTGCGTCTCTTAAGCTACATGGACAATTCTAATACTGTTTTCTTATCAGTACATTTCAGCCAATTCAGCCTATGTCAAATGCTTCAAAACGTTCATAGCTTGCTTTTCCGATACTAATGTATGCGTCAATATTTTGGAATACAATCAGGATATATAAAATGTATATACTCTTTTTATAAACAATATTCTGATGTTTATGCACTATTAGTAAATATTTTGCATTTGACCAGTGTGGCGGATATACATAAAACATAATATACATTACAAATTATTTCAAACGCTAACCGGAAGTGAAGTTACCCGGATTGAGTCATGCTATTGTATGCATTAATGGATGAAACAAATGATCACGTGAACTTATATTGAAATTTAGTGAGATGTATCAAAGGGATCGGACCACTAATTCAATTCCCACAAAACTTCATCTATAAAAATACAAAAAGAAAATAACTTCTGCATAAGATAAGCGTGCAGAATAAACACATTGCCACTCTTTGAGCAACAGTTGTTCCGCTGCATTGTTTTCCAATCCCCTCCTGATATGTTTTAATAACATAACCTTGCATCATGAGTTCTTGTCAATATACATCAAATACAGGATATCAAAATGAAAGCAGATACTGTAGTGTGTGTGTGTGTGTGTGTGTGTGTGTGTGTGTGTGTGTGTGTGATATTTGGATTTTTAACGTATCTTTAACAATTTTTCAGTCATATCTCTACTATGTCTGAAGTGCGGCAGTTTATAGTGATGTCTAGCACTAGGACATCATGCTGCAGACGTGTAGCATCATGTCACACCCAGTCTGATTATCCTGACATTAACCTCTTAATGCCAAGCGCCAAGCGAGGCAACTATTTGTACCATTTTTGCAAGTCTTTGGTATGCATGACTCGGCTGGGGATCGAACCCACGACATCTCGCAGGCGGACGCTTTCAACACTAGGCAACTGAAGCGGTGAAAGCATATACTTTGTTGTCAACTAAAGTACATAGATTGAAGTTTGTTAAATTAATAATATAAAAAATAGCTTAACTTACCAGCTATAGGGTGTATTTTAAAATATTGAGTACTTAATTTTTATTCCTTTGACAGAATACTAAACTGTGGCCTTACAGCTAAAAAAGTATTGATAAACAAAATATAATAGCAAAAATGTATTAAATTGTATATGTTTATATTAATTAGTTGCAGAAAGCAACATAAAACGTACACAAATTTGTATAAAATTAGTATTGTTTCAGATAGCGTTGTGGCAACATATTAACTAATCTACATAATTAAACTGGTATATTGTTATAAGAAATATGAAATTTAACAGATTAAAAACTTTGTGTATGACAGCAAACGGAGCAACTAGAGCATAAAAGGTTTTAAAACAAGTCAATACAAATACACGATAACAGATGTTGAGGCAACTATTGAGAAACTGTCTATCGTGATATCCGATGCAGCTACGGATACAAGCAGTGTATGAAACGCTATGAAATGCATTGTGGGCCTGTCTTCTAAATGAAACATTTTTCAAAGAAATTGCTAGGCCTAAACACACTGCATCATTTTTTAAACTGTGCGGTAAATGTAATGTATTTCGTTTCTTGTCTCTTAGACTTCGCAAGGCAAACTTAGTGACGATTGTTTTGGTTCCAACTTTTAGGCATTCAACAGAATAGAATGAAAAAATATATAAATGGATGAGATGTACAAAAAGAACCCTAATCATTAGCAAAGAGCTGAATGGAATAGGAAAACTGGGATGAAAAAAGAAGCAAGAAACGCAAAGTGCAAATGTGAAGCAAAGCTAATAAATAAAAAAATAAATAAATAAGAAGTTATACATACACACACACACACACACACACACATATATATATATATATATATATATATATATATATATATATATATATATATATATATATATATATATATATATATATTATATATATTTATATATATATATATATATATATATTTATATATTTATATATATATTTATATATATATATATACACACACATATATATGTGTAGTGTGTGTGTGTGTGTGTGTGTGTGTGTGTGTGTGATACAAATCATATGGCAAAAAAAACAGCCCTTTCAAGTACTGGATCCAGCAAGGGATCATTTGTGTCAGGGATTGATTGAGATAGACGCAATAAACTGACAACAAACAGTGCAAAACTAGTATCTAACTAGACAGAGCGCTTTCGACTCTTATTGAGTATTTTTCAAAGGCATATACAAAATAGACAAAACAAACAAATAAAACACTAAAAAGACGTTTTGTTTGCAAAACTTTGCATAGCTGTTTCTATATTAATTAAATCTTTAGATGTATTATGTCTCAACCAGCCTATATCGACTTGTTGCGGATACTGGGAGATATTTGTAATCACCTATAAATCTATGAGCCATAGCGACATCTAATACTTTGTGTACATTTGTGTAACGCATATTATATCCCGGATATTTGATTCTTTATCCGGATATTTTATTCTTATAGCAGTAATTTAAGGATACTAATAAGATTTAAAAAGTTTTGGAAGAAAACAGTGTCGGCTGCAAAGGATAATGCTACTAGTGCATAGCTTTGTTTTTCTAGTCTTCTTGGTTTAAACCGCTTGGTTTCAATGTTCTAAGGCGGCGTATCTAGTATGATTCCTTTTCCTTCCTGGTTTCGGAACTCCAGTTGGGGTTGTTAGCGATTGTGATAAGTGTTATATTACTGAAAGCGTGGCCAGGAGAGGAGAAGTGTTCAGTGACCGTGCTTCTGTACAGCAATTTTGTCATCCAATCAGATATATGAAGCTTCATCCTTTTGTGTAGCTTTTCAGTTTTTCCGACATACTGAAGGCTGCAGATCTATTATGTGATGAGATCAATTATTTTCTCTATTTTGCACATTAGTAAAAGTTTCCACGATGGAATCACAGAAAGTTTATCGTTTTGTCGTTGATAACGAGTAAACCAACATTAAATAATTCTCTTTCCAGCTGGTGAAGCATATAATCTTTTATAAACAAAGGAAACGTAAAGTTCACTGATAAAACCTGACAACGTGCATCACCTTCTCCTTATTCTGCATCATGGGTTTATGATGATGATGATGATGATGATGATGATGATGATGATGATGATGATGATGATGATGATGACGACCGGAAATAGATGATTGTCTATAGCTATTATATGCTAAGGAAATGAAGTTAGCCAAGATTACGTTTGATAAAAATTTATGCGAGTGGCATATCATTGGTACAGCATATATACTGAACAAATATTTGATTTATATCACATGCTAATAAATGTATTTGTCCTTTGAACAGAAAGCAGAAAGAATTGCGCTGAAATTGTGTATCCTGTTAAAATAATTTAGAAAACGTGGATAATTTATATTCACTAATGATTAATGAGTGTAAATGCATCATTACTCTATAGGACTAGAATTAAAAGCAAGCAGTTCCAATGTTTATATATGCGTATTATTGCTCATGGGCAGATCACAATTTCATCTCAATAGTATACCAATGGTTAATATATATATATATATATATATATATATATATATATATATATATATATATATATATATCTATATATATCTATATATATATCTCTGTGTGTGTGTTTTTGTGTGTGTGTGTTTATATTATATATATATATATATATATATATATATATATATATATATATATATATATATATATATATATATATATATATATATATATATATATATTGATTTTACCACAGCGATCCTCTTTAACTACTCATTTTCTCTGTTCTAATCCGGGTGACAAAAGACAATTACTCATTGTCGAACCGGAAATAGTAAAATATTGTGTTCTTAAGACAGCTATTAGTGAATTTGAATCCACACAAGTACTAGTTTGTTATGTTACAAACGATTTGAGCCTTATGAAGAAGAAAAAAAAACAAGTTGTTGGTCCAAAGACATATCAACAGGAAATTCTCAGTCCAGTCTATGAAACTCCCTTGGCTGGTCATTAAGTCATACTGTAGTATCTAGAATCACTTTTATTTTCGGAAAATTAAAAGTGATGTTTGTCACGTTCTGGGCAAATTTGCTGATGTCTCCATGTATATATTTTCTATAGTTAATTTGTCTAGTCTCTGTTAGACGGTAATCAAAGAGCTAGTGTACATAGGATGTTTGTTTAAAATCGTCCGTGACTAACTACTAACAGGAAAGAAATTCTGACTGGAAAAATGGGAAACAGAGTATCCAGCAAGTGTTAGATTTATCAAACAGTTTCAAATAGACACGATCGTATCAAATCGAAACTAAGATATTCAAATTTTAGGATGGATTTTCTACGCAAGCAAGCTGTTATTTTCGGACTCAACTCCATGTTTAAATTAAGATATGGGTGAACCCAGCCAAGGAAGGATCACAAAAAGTTTAGATTGTACTCCGAGTGGGAAACTTGCTACTGGTAAAAGGAAAGACGAATTCTTGTGGGATTAGAGGTTGCGATTAGCGAACGAAAGCTTCTTAAGGTAAAATATGTTCGCCGGAATATTCGTATTGCTCTCATAAAAAAGGAATTTTGTAAGATTGATACAATGTTACGTACAGCAGATTGTTGAACTGAAATCTAATTGTATTGTGTCATGTACTACTATGTTGCATCGTAATGCGTAAATGAAATTATAGATTTTTGTTAGGACTGTACTCGCTTATCAGTATATAAACAGTCATTGTTAGACTTATGAACACGTATATATGGTATTTATATATTTGTATGTCTTTTATAACTCGTAGGGTGTAAACTACATAATTTTTATTAAGGATGATAATTTACTATATCAAGTAGTTAACAATCAGTAATGTGTATGTAGGTATTTGAACTCGTTAATAATACTGTTATTGTAGCATAATTATTATAGAACAAAATGTGATAAGAATACTTAGATGTGAGTGCGTGAGTTGACCTGTTAATTTGTTAGCCAATATTCAGATGAATGGTCTGTGAGAGAGTGGTGAATTTTCCTTAGATCAGAGCTGGGAGACCAGACTATACGTACCTTCTAATTTCACATTCTACAGTAAGGGTTCCGAGTGGAAGTGGAGGCTTGACGCCCAAAGAGCGGGAACGTGGGAAAAGGCGCAATGAGCGCGACATCAGTGTAGGAGTCACAGTACTAATTCAACTCCCATAGTATACATATGGAAACACCATCATATTTAAAATTCAATAACTTAAAATTTCTGGGTACTAATGATCAGACCTATATTTCTCCATGCATAACTATCCTTGGTGCAAACTTCTGTATGAACACCATATGAGCCGCGGCATTTTTTTTTTGACCTACATGGCCATAGTACACAATTAATTTTACTATATGGTCTCTACATTTGTTCCTCAATACTGAACTTTCCACTGTGTGACAATCAATACAAATCATATGTTAATCTAAAATACCTTCAAAGATGACTTTACGGTTTAGTTCTTGTCAAGGGTTGACCTGCATTTTTTTGAGAGGCTGAATTGTAAACAAAACACCAGGCAACGGAACACAGATTTTACTTCCGGATCATCACCATGACCTTATTACTCAATGTGCACTGTCGCCGAAATACACACAGACAACCACACCATAAGATCACATTTTAAAGAATAATCAATTGCCTTTAAATCCTTACCAAGAATGCCAAAATCTAACTCTAGTATCACCACCAAATTTAGACCGGAAAAAGTGATCTAAAAATAGACTGAGACTACATTCATGGGTACTGAACCGGATTTTATTAATTGTGTACTGATTCCACATGTGCATGAAATACATGTTATTGATTCTGCACCAAACGAATCAAGTGCTACTTTCATTATTGGGTAATCCTAAGTCAAGTCTTTAAAAATACTAAAATTGCATCAAAAGAAATTTGTCTATATTTTTTTAAAATTACACATAGGATAAGCTTTCAAAAGATATTTTTACTAAAATTTTACTTTTCATTATTAACCAATTATGGACCACCAAACCCGTCTATACTCTATTCAACCATTTCTAGACTGGTTCACAGATCTTCCATATAATTAGTACCGTGTGTCCTGTATGAGATGCAGTGCCAGATGGAGCACGTGACTGATCTACTCTGCCAGTGGAACACAGTAGCAAGGGCAATGGTGTACCAAAGACGACAGTGGAGTGACAGATTCAACCATCTCTCTCTCTCTCTCTCTCTCTCTCTCTCTCTCTCTCTCTCTCTCTCTCTCTCTCTCTCTCTCTCTCTCTCTCTCTCTCTCTCTCTCTCTCTCTCTCTCTCTCTCTCTCTCACAGTAATTTATGTTTTGACATTTGGCAGCTTGTAACAGTTTGAAAGAGCTTAATTGAGTAAATGTCGTTTGTTCTATTTTTATTAAATTATTATACTTTACACCTTGACTTATTTATATACTTAGACTGATGACATTGCTAACTGGGGGCTCGAAACTAATTAAATTTTAATTGTCCTTTTTTTCTCAAATATTAAAAATAATACCGTAGGAGGTGTGTGACAATGTTTACACATAGAAGGAAAATCCAATCAGAAGATACATAAGACTCTTCTACAGCCTATACCTGTATTTGACGAACCCTTTAACACAATAATGGTAAGCCCAAGTCAGACAACTAATACTTGTTGACCATAAGGTGTGTGTACACAAGATTTCCAGAGGCAATTACTTTGAGAAATATTGAAACGAAAACCATAGTAAAAGTTTGATAAAGTTTTTTTTTTTCTTCTAAACTTCTTGGCCTTAACATGTCTGTCCAATCAAATCAAGGGTCAGATTTTATTCGTAAAATTTAACAATGAATCAGGCAATACATTATACCAGTTTCACAATACCCGAAAATAACGCTCTTGTCTTATTTTATTTTAAATTTGAATGTCCGCACAAAGGGTAGTGATGAACTTCTATCCACCGAGTCTACAAGGATATTGTTGGGTTTTTTTACTCATTTTTGTTACAGTTTATTTAAACTTCATGCCTCTAAACATTCTTTGATAGCTAACCTGTATATACCTCTAAACATGATTTCACAAATAACATTAAAACTTAAAAAGAACTTGCTTAAATTGGTTTAGTGTAAAACAAGACAAAATATATTCTCAAACGAACTTTTAGTATAGAACCATTTTCTAAGAGACATTTTTTTCCATTTGCTTTGCTGTGTGTGGAAAATGTATATTAAAAAACTAATTTAGGAAATACGTTCATTGTCAATATTATTCTGAGTAGTCATATTTGTCAACAATGTAAGTACATGTATGTGACGTCATGATATTTATTCTGACTTTCCAACACTGATCTCCACTTCCAAATCAATCTGAAGAACATTCACCCAGCAGTGATCGACTCGCTTTGATTTTTAGCTGTCTATATCAAGAAGACTAACTCCTCCGAGACGCGTATTGTAAACTGGGTCTATTGTACAGTTGTGTACCTTACATCATATACTAAAGAAAGAACGAACAATTGTATAGTTGCTTTGGTAACGTCATCTCTTAAAAGGATTCCTGATCCCTTCAACGTTTCCTTTCCTGTAGTACTTCCAGTCTGGTAATACGCTTCAAGGATATGCATCATATGGGTCTATTTGCGTTTTCATCAAATCAACGCTGTTCCTGTGCCATCCTACCATATTATGGTCCAATATTATTGCTGAGTCTACTGATTTCATCCTTGTTCGATTCAATTGTTTCGTACAGTTTAATATTTTTATTCCAGCTATACTGTTCTAAATTATCAAATCAATTATTTTCCACCCTGATTTTTTTTCTGTCTCGAGCTTATCGATTATATGTCTTTGTCGCGAGCTTATCGATTATGTCTTAAGAACTGATTTCTCTCGCATGGCTTCCATAATTTTTCCACGTAATTCTGCAGATTTCCAATCTCTTTTGACATGTTCTCTTTTTAAATTATTTAAATATGAAGAAACAAAATCAATAGAGTCTGAAAGATAACACCTTTTTACATTTTCATCAGGCAGAAAGAGTATCGTACGATTCCAAAAACTTCCTTTCAAATTAAATTATCCCCCGCGACATTGACCTTAAAACGTTTTTAATTACCAACGTTCATACCTTAACTTATGGGTATTGTAAGTGAAACATTGAGCAATCAATATAATTTCAACATTAAATGAAAAATGTCTCAAGAAAAAATTTCCATTATGGAGCATGTGCATTTGAATGGTGTTTTTTACTGCGTTAAAATATTAAAGACTTCAATAAAAATGTTAAGGACTTCAGTAAAACTAATGTGTTACGTATATTTCATTTGCAGTGGATTTCAATATAAAAATGTGTTATGTATATTTCGTTTTCAGCATGTGTTAGTTAGTGTTTCTTGTTTTGTAGCCAATAATTGCATAGCTGAAAAATTCTCTTTGAAAAAGGTTTCAACATTATTATCATTATTAATGGAAGTAAACATTTATTTTTGTTTTGGGTCTAGATTATAGGAATTTTTGTATAAATATTCCTGGCCTACATGATATATTCCACATTCTATATAACACATTTAGTAACAGACCTCTAATTAGATCTAAGATTTTTTTTGTAAACAAGTGGCACCTGGCAGAATGAAGTATTCCATTAGGTAATTGTTTGGTTTTGCATTTTTTATAAAATGTTAATTGTGACCTGAGGTAATGTAGAGAACTATATAATCTTGTTTTTCTAGAAATTATTCATTCATATTTTTTAAAGATTTTAGCAGAATCAATTGTATTATTGCTATGTCCAGTAGTTCATTCAGGCTGGGATTTTTATTTATTTAGATTATTTATTCACTTTAAATACAGCATTTTTCAAAAACAACATTCTTGGAAATTGAAGTTATAGCGAAATTTCAAATAAGGATGAGTTCTTGAGTTGTATATTGTGATTCAACAAAAGGCTCTCTGGGTACATCTCCACTGCACAGGCCAACACAGGCACATGAACACTTCGAGCATTGTATTTAATTTGATTTCTACTAAAGCTTATTCAGAACTTTAATCCTCAGGACTTGTCTGTAATTATAGGGATTATTTGGAATTTAATTCGTAATAACGTAGTTCCTTTTTATATATTATCACTTTGCTATCTATGGAATCAAATTATTTGTTTAGTTTTACTAAGCTTGTTGCTTCGTACTCTTTTATATTCTTTGTTTTAAGACCATATAGTTGTAATAAACGTTCAGGACCTCAATAAAAATGGTAAGAACTTCGATTAAAAATGTTAAGACTTCTATTAAAAAATAAGGACTACGATTCAAAATGTGAAGGACATCAATGGTAAGGACTTAAATAAAAATGTTAAGGACTCCAGTAAGAAAAGGTAAACTATTTTTAAAGTTATCTATGAATTAATTAAGGTCAGGATCGTAAGGTGATCATGAATAAATACCGTAATGCCTGGACATACTTGATTAAAATAATCAGGGAGTTAAATGTTGGAAAAAGAAAACAATCAGAAGTTTGTTGCGCATTAAGGGAAATCGGAACGGACAGGTGATGTTTGTTTTGTATACAACTACCGAAAAACATCTAATCAGTGGATGTAACCAAATAAAAAAAGAGAATAAAAAACCCTGAAAATAATTGAAACAACTAATGATGCAGTGGGTGGATGACTGGTGCACGTACAGAATAATAAAATAAACGTATTGGCGTTGCATATTCGGGGTGTGATGAACACTTAGACGATTTGGCATGAAGTGGCAAAACAAAAGTTCACTGTTCGGCACTTATAGCTGCGTGTTATAACAAAAATTAGTAACGAGTTATCCGGTGACTAAACTCCAATATTTAAACAGCCAGATTTACATAACATATTACATCAGATGGAACATAACGAGATAAAAAATAAAGTAAAAAGTTCCAGTATATGCAATCATGTTTTATAGCAGCAAAAACTGTATTGTACTGTTTGGAGTATAGTAAATTAATGAGATTTAAAATATTTATCCGATTCTGATTTATTCTAAATTTTCAAATGAGGAGGCTAGAATGTAATCAGTAAATTTATAACGGCTACACCTGTCACACAGCTAAACCCATACTAATCGATAGCCCGGTAAGCTTTTTCCTAATTACTTCAGGTGAAACATTTCTGAACTTATAAGTCTTAAGTAATTAAATACGATATAGCATATACTTTGGACGCGTAAACTCTAGAAGAATAACTATATTTAAACAAGCGAGAGGAAGAAATATATTTAATTACCAAAGCATTTTGAAAAAGGTCAATGAATCATCTAGCACGGCAGCAATGGTAAAATAAGCCACCAGCAAGAGACAATAAAAAGGGCAATACAATGTGTGACGCAATACAGAGAAAAATAATATCCCTTTAATGTAACTGAAAAATGTGTCCGTTATTTTCATTTTCTTTTTCATGTAAAGTATATTCTATAGATCGTTTAATGCTTGTACAGGTTAATTAAATTTATTTCAGGACTGATCAACACACATACCATATTAAGTAAGAATTTCTGGTTCAATGTATCCAATATGTATTGTGTTTTACTTGCTGTGGGTACATCTTTCGTAGAGCGAAGCAACGGAGCAGCGAGATGTATAGCTGTGAAAGCAAATTGATGTAGTAAGATAATATACAAATAAAATGACAGATATCAGTTATAAGAATTGGTGACAAACTCAGACCTTATGTTCTACTTGCATGCCTTTCTGTGAAATCCTCTTATTGTGGAAAATATATACACATGGCAGTTAAAGTGTGCATCGGTCTTAGATTGACACTGTCTCAGCCAACCATTACAGGTCAAGTGTTTAGGGGGATGGGGGGGGTGGAAACCCATCCACTGCCTGATCATACCCTGCTGACCGTACTTGCTGTAACAAAAGGCCGAAGTAAGACAAAAATGTATTATTACACTGGTGTTCATATGAGCCACTTTGTCCAGTCAGGTGTGCTTTTTTATTTACATCCAAGTGGTTAATGGCTAAAATACTTCCTAATATAAATATAAAGGTCTCAATGGAGAGCATTTAGCCTGGTAATATATTCGTCCCATTATGTTTGTTCCTGTGTGGGAAAACAAGGGGTAACAGGGTAGCAGTCATACAAAGCTTTCAAATGCAAAGTAATTTAACTTTTATAAAACAGTTGTTATGGTAATAACTGCTAACCACATATAGAGATAAAAAAAATATTACATGTTTTTTGAAAGCACATGTTTTCTTGCTAAAAGTGGTTTGGCCTCTGCGAAATTAGAGTGACAATAAATGTATAGTGTAAGCTAGGGATATTAATCTTCATACTCAGACAACTTCATGCTTGCTGTTTGAACGAAATTGTAAAATCTTTTTCAGTTAAGATTAGACCGAAAAGGTAATTTTATTTATCTATTGTACTTGTCTGAATGAAAGATTATTAATGATGTAACATGAATGCAAAGCGCACAATCTCAAAAGTTATATCTTTAAAGTACAGGCAACTATTCAAAGATTGTATATCAACCGCAAAATGTCGATTCTAAATTCAAATGTTGAAAATCAATTTTGAAACTTGATATTCCGTGGGAAAGGTATGTAAGAGTGATTGCTTTATTAACTCTGAACTGATGAATATCCAAAACGAAATTGTAAAATATCGCTATGGCGCCAACAATAAATTAAAAAAATTTTTTTATATCACCAGGCTAACTTCGATTTAACTTTTTATTTTTAAGCTGACACGCACCTATTTTCTGAATACAATGTGGGTGTTGCATAAGGCAGTACTTTTCACCGCTTTATCAACTTAGCAATAGAAATACAAAAGGTTAATTTTGATATTCCATACATTTAAATTACATTGATCAATTGTTGATCAAGGCAAGATTTTGATCTGTAATATTTTACAGTTCTCGATTTTTATTATAATTTACCAGCCCAATTCCTGTAATTTGTTTTACCAGACTTTTAAAGTTTTTTAGATGCATGTACAAATATGGATTTTTCTGGGTGGCGTTGTTGCTGTTTGGAAAATTAAAAAACGTATAATCATGCCTGATAGGCCAGAGTGGAAATTTGCTGAACAAATAAGGTAGAATCCATTTAACAAAAAATACAAAAGCATCTAAAAAAAAGTCCCTTACTATCAGTGGGATGTAGCTATACGATAACAGAAAAACATGCACATAGATAACGTTACGTCTTCAGCAGTATTGGTTTAATTAAGAAACTAAAAGAAGTGCTGCACACAGTAGTAGTATGTGCAAACTCCATAGACCCAAAATTGCCGTTGATGATGACAGTAGATTTGAATGTATGCAGTTTGTTAAGATTGTTCAGTAGAATAAGATACGCTCTAATCTGTCTTCAGATCTATGATGTGTGCAAAGGACCAGTCCTATTCACGAGTATATGCGGTATATATGCGCAGTGCTGTTGAATAAATACTTGATGTTGAAATCATTTGAAGTGTCTTTAAAAGGTATTAGTGATGTTACCTCAATCTTCGTTAGTTACATGGACAAAAGCTGGTTCTCTTAGACTAATTCTTAAACCCATTCTCAAGTGGAGGTTTCATTGAAATGGTTTCTGACACTGCCTAAAGCACTGAAACGGAGTATAGTTTTACCCGCTTTCATTGGAGAAATAACTTTTCCGGTCATCTCACTTTTAAATTCGTGAGCCTTACTTATGTGGAGCTATGTAAAACACTGTCTACAACATTTATAGGGTACTCTCGATACAGTAAGTGTTTGCAGGAAGTATTAACCTGCAACTTTAAAGTGCCAGCTCCTGGGATAAGAAAAAGACAGTAATTGTATTACCACTAAACAATACAGATTCCTGTTCAATCACTTGCAATAGCATGACACAACAAATGCGTTACTTGGTAAAACTTTAAGCACTTTATTTATACTGCATTGTATTAAAAACAATATCATATTAAACATTACTATTTCCAAGTTTTTCTAAGAGAACTCGTACTTTTGAATCTTACAGATGAATAAATCATTTTATTATACAATTGTACAATTAATTTGTTTTTAGGTAGAAAGGGTGCATTTTCAATAAAAATGATTCTTTTGTTATTTGGGTCATAATATATTTGTGGAAATGTGTAGTTAAAAGATGGACCTTTTATCATCGTGGAAAGGGAAACCTAATGGGTTCTTTTTGCTGGTTTTTATTTTTTGGTCTTTTTATTTTTGTTTTTGTATGTTTTGTTTTTGTTGGGTTGATTTTTTAATTTTTTTTTATATTTTTATATATCAAATCGTTCTTAGGATAAATGGATTTGCACTCGATTTGGAAATTATAAATTAAATATAAGTATAATCATTCAACGATATGATTGCATTTAGGGTTAAATCAGTTGCGAGAAAAAGTTAATAAAGCTGAATGTTATTTAATGCAATCTCCTTTCTCGTACCGTGAGAAAGATATGAAAATAATCCAGCGGTCCTCTGAATTTTACGACCCTCATTTAGATTGACACATTTATAAATGCAAATCTGTATCCAGTCAAGCGGTTTGAAAAGCATTTTGGCTTACGGGATTAAGGGCATAGGATAGTGATTAACATCTGAATGTTACAGGATTTACTTTACCCGTTGTTAACACTGCCATCACACCTCTATTCGCTGGTATTTGAGTCTCGGGCTGCCCCGATGTTGGTAGGTGAGAAATCTTTTCAGTAGATCTCTGGGGTCGGTGGTTCCTACCGAGTTTTCCCAGGTGCTTCCTCCACCGACCTCCATGGATAAGCTTATCGTGTGTCGAAACGTGGCATTAAACCAACAACAACGGCAACAACGAATCCCTTATTAGTAAAGCTGTTGGGACTCAGTCGATGATAACCGGGTCTTTAGTTAGTTGGGCCAGAGTACGAGACTTAAATATAAACAGTGCGATCCCAAGCGCAAGTTTCAACTTCATCTAAAAAATTTCAAAGAATCCACTTCCGCCCTCAGCCCAACTACCATTCATAATGCACTCGAGTCCATGACCACTGATATTTTCGCATTTTTATAAATATTTATAATAAAACGGAGAAAAATAGTCTCTAAACCACACTGCAACTTCTTGATAATATTTCGAC
Source organism: Potamilus streckersoni (assembly GCA_016746295.1). Taxonomy (NCBI): domain Eukaryota; kingdom Metazoa; phylum Mollusca; class Bivalvia; order Unionida; family Unionidae; genus Potamilus; species Potamilus streckersoni. Next base: position 3,864,584 of record JAEAOA010002356.1, read on the forward strand.
TACTCCGGTGCCTGGTGGTTAGAGCGTCCGCCTCGGATGTGGGAGATCGACGGTTCGATCCGCGACCGAGTCATACCAAAGACTAATAAAAATGGTACATTCAACTGCTTCGCTTGGCACTCAGCATTAAGAGGTTAGTGTTATGACTGGTTGGCCTGATGTCATGATAATGCGACTGGGTGGGCCATGATCCTACATGTCTACGACATGATGCCCATATGCTAGACATCACCAAAAACAGTCATAATGCAGACATCCTAGCGATATGACTAAAAAGCTACGTTACAAATCCAAAACACGCACTTGATTTGCGTCGAGTAGACAACGCCCAGGCTAGGATATACGACCCAACATAAACTCAATATATATATATATATATATATATATATATATATATATATATATATATATATATATATATATATATATATATATATATATATATATATATATATATCGTTTGATTTGGGTTTACTACAGGCCAAGCCACCTTGAGAAGATAATAATGAGACAAAGCAAAGAAACCAGAATTTTATTACGTACAACGAAATAAACTGCTGTAATTATATTACAAGCTGAGTTATATTGGAATAAAAATGCTAACAATAAGTGAAGGCTCAGTAATGGAACGTCAAGATTAAGCCTCGCCAAGGCGATGCAATTTGAGTTCCATTTATTACATCGATTTAAAGTTCAAGTCCAATATAGTCAAGCTCACCAATTACCATGGATTTAATTTGCAGCAAAGAAATAGACTATGTATAAGATCGATGCTGGACAGGATTTAATATTGAACAGTGCAAGTCAAACAGATAAATAGCAACCGCTCAGATGAAATTTATTTAAAGGTTTTCCCGAACGAAGTAAGAAGAAACTTTTACAAACAAACAAAAACAAAGATGCTAATCGATTATTTTGTTCTCGGAAATCTCTTTCTAATTAGAAAAAGAGTCCCTCTAGATAGTGTTACAAAGCTAATTGTAGATCGAATCTTACAAAAATGTAAAGTTTTAATGCTTATTGTATAATATTATCTGTAGAATTGTTGTATAATATGATCTATAGAATAAAAGTCCGTTTCGCGGGAAAATAAATTACTACATTACTGCATCACCTCTCTTGACTAATGCAGAAGTGTTCTGATTGAACGGTAACTTAAAGTAAAATTTTAAATTTTGTTCAGAATTTTAAAAAATTTAAAAAAGATATAGCATTATTATTTCCGTTTTAAATTCGCTAAGGAAGTGCACAAATTATGGAGATATACAGATTACACGGTGTCAGAGAGGGAAATATGAAAAGTTTTGCAAGTAGACTTGCAACAAAGAGACTTTGCAAGTTAATTGGTGAGCTCATTCAAGCATGTTAAAGACTATCAAATCCTAACAAGACATTCTAAACATTGAAGAAAGGAGTTGGATGTATTATTTAGGAAACAACTAAAAAATATGTTGTCCCCCTTCAAATGGAATAAATCATCGAACTTCAGCCACACATCTTCATTTGACCTCTTGCTTATCGATTATCAGAGAAATAAGAGGAGGAAATGACAAGTAGTACATGGTGCAAATATTATCTTTGGAGATAAGAGATTGCAATTAAAGGGGATTGGGTCCATAATTGGAAGAACAACAATTTATGCTTGAAGAATTCTGGTCAATGATTTTGACTAAAAAAATGGAGGATTTGACCTATTTTTAAACAATGTGGATTATATATTAGCGAGTTTAGAAAATAAGCAAAGATCTCGCTCTGCGTTTGATGAACAGTATTTTTGTAATTCTATCCCATAATTAACATCGTTGGTTGTCATTTTGTTATCAATAATGTATCGAGAACTATTGACTAACTAATTTTAGTCGTTTCACTTTCTTTATTACTACAGGATTACGCTTCATTTCATGACTCACAGGTGTCATGGGGCGGTGTATGAAATGAGAGATTACCACTCCTTAGGTTTTTTTTCGTTATCGTTACATATGGGATGATGGGTAATGTCGAGTACATAATAACAGGAAATAAGAAATTAAGGGATGGAATAACAGAAAACTGAGCAGAGATAGATAATAGAATAATGCAAGCCCCCGAATGTACAATACAACAACTTAATTAATTACATAAACAAAATGAAATCGAAAATGACACGTGAATGAATCTCTCTCAGAAATAGAGCACTAAATAGAGTTACTAAAAGAACCAATTTAAATATCTGATCAAGTGATTGATCGAACTCATATTGTTGGCATGACAGTATCACCTGGTGCTTCCGGTCTTTTCATAATCACTGCTGGTGGTCGGTCAACGTCGTTTACTCCCCTCCCCCTCCTTATTGTAGACTCTTCAGGTATCCACCTTCTAGGATGCGGTCTGCTCTATCTTTTCTCTGTACAGTCCGTATATAGCAATCATGTTTTTCCTTTAAGCAAAAAATTAACACCCAACCTAAATACTGTCAGGGTTTGTTATAAGGTTAACAAATATTCCCACTCTTTTCGTCAGATATCGTCTATCTAAATTCAACAGAAGTAGCAATGATCATTCACCATCTTATATTGATACACAATAATAATAGCGTAAATTGTCTTTGTAGCGCTTTCGCATTCCAACTGAGACTATGACATAATTAAACATCTTTAGATAAACCACCACACCTCGCTTTGTAACTATGAAAATTCTATTTGAACTTTTTAGTTGACACACGTGCCTGGATTCTAAGCTGCAAAGAAATCACTCTTAATTATACACATATTAAAAGACTTCACTCCTTGTCCTACAATACAAATTAATAAGGACAGATAATTTACATATTCACACGATTTGCATGAGAAGAAATTATGAAATCTTTCAAAACTTGATGTTTAGTATACACAAACAACTAAATCTGAACTCATTTATATAACAAAATATTGTATAGCATTCTTACAATAAAAGCTCAATTATTTCTGAACTAAAAGGATAACTTGACTATGAATTCAAATGAATAAACTAACAAACTTATTTCAAACGTACATCAGTGAACACATCGTATGCAATCAAGACTAAACTGAATCTCTCTCTCTCTCTCTCTCTCTCTCTCTCTCTCTCTCTCTCTCTCTCTCTCTCTCTCTCTCTCTCTCTCTCTCTCTCTCTCTCAACCTTATGACACTCAACCTTAAGACGATATATTTAACTAGGAAATATAGTTGATAATATTCCTCGGAGTCAACTTCTTCCCTCCCCACAGAAACTCCGACTGAATAATTTACGAGGTGAACTATTTTGATACCCCGAATTCCGTCTGGGTGCACACGCATCTTAATTAAACTTAGCCGATCTGGATTGCTACTTTACTCGCCAAAAAACTATCAATTTCATCGAAGTCAAAAAATTCTCCACAGTCCGCATTTACTAATAACTCTTCTGGAAAACTTTTTTAAGACACCTGGTTCAAACGGACTTAATTTCCTAAACTTTTCCCATGGCTTATATAATTCTGGAAACTTTGCCATTATGACCTTGCATTAACATTGCACTCTCGTCTGTTCCTAACTGGCCATAGAACACAATTAATTTCACTATATTGTCTCTACATTTGTTTCTCAGTACTGAACTTTCCACTGTGTGACAATCAATACAAATTATATGTTAATCTAAAATACCTTCAAAGATGACTTTACCGTTTAGTTCTTGTCAAGGGTTGACCTGCATTTTTTGGAGAGGCTGAATTGTAAACAAAACACCAGGCAACGGAACAAAGATTTCACTTCCGGATCATCACCATGACCTTATTACTCAATGTGCACTGTCGCCGAAATACACACAGACAACCACACCATAAGCTCACATTTTAAAGAATAAACAATTGCCTTTAAATCCTTACCAAGAATGCCAAAATCTAACTCTAGTATCACCACCAAACTTAGACAGGAAAAAGTGATCTAAAAATAGACTGGGAGTACATTCGTGGGTACTGAACCGGTTTGTGTACTGATTCCACCTGTTAGCCAAGCGGGTCCTAATTAGAATTAAACTCATACCACAAACAGAGCAGATTTTCTGTCCTTCACTGCTAATAATTTCCAGCGGGACTAGCCAACACGTCAATTTTAGTGTGAACGTGTCACTCTGACCCCCCCCCAAATGGTTGTAGCAATAAAGACTTAATAGTTGTTCCAGTGAAAACCCTAAATGGTTGTAGCAGCGTTAAAATTTGTCATTGGTAAGAGCAAAATCTTGAAATGTAGAGGAGACAAAAAATTCTTTTTTTTTGTATTTTAATGCAACGCTCTAGCATCACGAATTGGAATGTTATGATGCTCATAGTATTTCCGTCCATTTTGATGTATATGTGCCTATCCGTAACTGTAACACACTCTCTCTCTCTCTCTCTCTCTCTCTCTCTCTCTCTCTCTCTCTCTCTCTCTCTCTCACACACACACACACACACACACACAACACACACACACACACACAACACACACACACACACAGACACACACACACACACACCGCCAAATGCAAATTTGCAAAACTCGGTAGTTATCTTCTTCATCTGATAACCATCTGCGAGAGTAATGTTAGATCTGGCCCCGACACCATTAGTATACCAATTTTAAGGTGGGTGGAACGTAATAGATAATAAAAAGCACTGGGAACTGCTCTTGCCAGCAATCAAAGTTCAGTCTATCAAAACTTTACTGTGAAAGAAAGTTTCTCTCAGGGCAAAGTTCGTCTTGCCTTATCTGTCCTTGTCACCAGTCAATACATCAGACCGTGTGATGAAGTTTTCACAGCAGGGGATGCTTGCCATTGAAAAATATTGATTGTTAAACGAGCGGTTACAATCAAGTCTAGGATATTAAGTCCGGCTAAATAATCTGTTTCTGAAAGGAAGATATAATATTTTCAGTGAACCAATAGATTAATATATGATTTTCTCAACGTTTATATCGATAATTAAGTGCTTAAAATGCAAATCTATTTACTCTTCATTACCAAATGCATAAGGGATAGACTAACTACAGGCGATACAAATAATATTCATATACATATAGTATATACATGCAGTATACATATATATATATAGTATATACATATACATATAGTATACATATGCAAATAGTATATACATATAATATACATATACATATTGTATATACATATAGTATACATATACATATATTATATACATATAGTATGAAATGTCGAATTCCCGGCTTCAACAAGACTGTAACGTAGAAAACCTAGCTGTAAGAAGTTATCAGACTTAATACCTTGTGAAAAATATCGTTTACTTTAGGGAGAAAAACCATTTTTTGTTCTTGCATTTTCATATCTCTCTCTCTGTTTGTCTGTCTGTCTGTCTGTTTCTCTCTGTCTGTGTATCTGTCAGTCTGTCTGTCTCTTTCTATCTCTCTATATATATATATATATATATATATATATATATATATATATATATATATATATATATATATATATATATATATATATATATACATACATACACACATATAAATATATATACATATATAAATATACATAAACAAATATAAATACATATATATATATATAAATACATATATATATATATATATATATATATATATATATATATATATGTATATATATATATATATATACATATATATATATATATATATATATATATATATATATATATATATATGTATATATATATATATATATATATATATATATATATATATATATATATATATATGTACACATATATTGCTCTCACTGACAGGTCACGGTACAAGCTATAAAACATAAATGGTTACACGGTACAAATGAACAAAAATTATGTATGAAGAAATACATCACACTCTTTGTAAACGGCTATGTATTATAACTGCTAGATATCTATGTAAAGAATAATATATTATTGTAATAAGTGTTCTTTGCGTATTAGTCAAGTGTGTTGTCTAGAATATACAATCATTTACTCAATATTTTCCTGGTCACTACACATGTATAGAGACTATTTAAAATTAAACCAAAAGGTCCATATCCCGGTATCAAATTATGTTTGTATTATGAAACAGACAACGGGACATCATTTCAGACACCTATTTCTGATCCATATACCTGCCAGGCAAATGCAATAAACGATTGCCATTTTGTTTATTTTTTGATCCAATTATACCTATTATTCGTGTATGAATACTTTGACTATTAAAAATATTTGTTATTTACACAAAGGAAGACACAATCAGAATGATATCTAGATAAATAGATCGGCTGACAGACAGAGGGACATATAAGTTCTTCAGATATTTCCTTTAGGTCATATATATATATATATATATATATATATATATATATATATATATATATATATATATATATATATATATATATATATATAAAGAATACAAATCATATGGCGAATAACAACCCTCTCAAGCGTACTGGATCCACCAAGGGATCACGTGTGTCAGGGATTAATTAAAATAGATGCAATAAACTGACGACGAACAGTACGAAACTAGCAACTAACTAGCCTAAGCGCTTTCGACTCTTAATGAGTCTTTTTCAAAGGCAAATTCAAAACATAGTTACGACAAACAAATAAACACAAAAACGTTGCGTTTGTAAACCTCTACATTTCTATCTTCACATGTGCTAAAACTATAAATACAACCAGCTTGTATAGACTAGTTGCGGAAACTGAAAACGTATAATTCCCTAAAAGTCTACAAGCCAAAGCGACATCTATTTTTACTTTGTGTACATATGTAACGCAGATTATATCCCGGATATTTGGTTCTATACCGGTTATTCTTATAGTAAAAATTGAAGGATAAGAAGATTTAGAAAATGTTAAATTCTACTAGTGCATAGTTTTCATTTTCTAGTCTTCTTGGTTTAGACCGCTTGGTTTCAATGTTCTAAGGCGGCGTATCCAGTATGATTCCTTTTCCTTCCTGGTTTCGGAACTCCAGCTGTGGTTGTTGGAGACTAGAAAATGAAAACTATGCACTAGTAGAATTTAACATTTTCTAAATCTTCTTATCCTTCAATTTTTACTATAAGAATAACCGGTATAGAACCAAATATCCGGGATATAATCTGCGTTACATATGTACACAAAGTAAAAATAGATGTCGCTTTGGCTTGTAGACTTTTAGGGAATTATACAACGTTTTCAGTTTCCGCAACTAGTCTATACAAGCTGGTTGTATTTATAGTTTTAGCACATGTGAAGATAGAAATGTAGAGGTTTACAAACGCAACGTTTTTGTGTTTATTTGTTTGTCGTAACTATGTTTTGTATTTGCCTTTGAAAAAGACTCATTAAGAGTCGAAAGCGCTTAGGCTAGTTAGTTGCTAGTTTCGTACTGTTCCTCGTCAGTTTATTGCATCTATATATATATATATATATATATATATATATATATATATATATATATATATATATATATATATATATATATATATATATATATATATATATATATATATATAATAAACAACGCCAACACGTAGAATGTGTGACCGGTTTCGTTTTATTGCTTCATCAGACTCAAGCAGTACTTCCTGCTGCACACAAGGGCATGGTCGTAGTCGCAGTCTGCACTATGGTCGCTTCTGGTGGAGAGGATGTTGTTCAGGGCACAGCGCCTGGTGATGACTAAGTCGAGTTGGTGTCAGCGATGAGATCTGAGATGTTTCCATGAACACTGTGTTGTGGCTTACACTTGATAAAGGTATTTGTAATGCACAGGTCATGATAGGTGCACAGCTCCAACAGTCTTTGACCATTTTCGTTGGTCTTTCCAGTGCCATGATGTCCGAGGCAGGTAGGCCATAACTTGTGGTCAGCTCCAACTCTAGCATTAAAGTCTCCATGGAGGAATAGTAGTCGGTCCTTATGGCATCCTTTGATCTGTTCGTCCAGCTGTCTATAGATTTGATCATTTATGTCTTCTGGAGACGTGTGGGTGGGGGCATAGACACTGAGTATTTTGACAGGACCTGCAGCAGTGGCAAGACGGATGGACAAGAGACGTTCAGTGCCCCCCTGAGGGATGCTCAACCGGGGTCAGGAGTGTGTTTTGATGGCAAAGCCAACTCCGTGCTGGTGGGGCTTCCCAAGTTCTTGAACTTCCATAAGAAGGTGTAGTTATCCTCTCTGAGGGAGCCGCTAGAGGCAAACCTGGTTTCCTGGAGGGCAGCTATGCTGATTTTTAGCCTGGTGAATTCTCTGTCGACGATGGTCGTCTTCCTAGTGTCGTCCACCTCCCTAAGGTCATCGAAGATGCCTGTGAGAATGGTGCGCACATTCCAGCTTGCAAAACTAAGAGCTGAAGTCTTCTTTAATGTTTTCTTGATTGTTTTGTCTGGTGCGGAGTTTCTGTCTGTTTGTTTTGTTGAAAACACACTGAGCTCCAGGCACCCACTGAAGCAGGTTAACGTTGGCGGGCTAACACCTTACTGACCGGGGGCTGCCCGGTTTAAGGCGGGCGGTAGTCGGCCAGTGAGACAAAGATGATTCCTCCCACCATCGAAGCTGACCCGTGGCGCCACTTGCCTACACTAATCGGGTGGGACTTATAAAGCGTAGACTGCCGGCTTCTGTGTTGTTTTCTCAATCAAGGGCGAGGCTGGGGTGACCTCTCCAGGGCGCAATCCTGGGTGTGTAGTATGGAGATCCTTGGCTGCACAGACGTCAGGATCCCTCTCTCGTCCTTGCTGGTGGGATCCAAAGGAATGCTGAGCATGACATTTGGCACCAGTTTGGATGCAGGAGCTGCCGGAAGGAAGTCGGACTTGACACCCATCCACCTTAGGGGTTCCACTCGGAAGTTTTGTCTGGGTTAACTTCCATAGCCTTTCCTTCTCATCATCCAATGGCACTTCGTTGGTTTCAAATTGGAGTTTCCATCTCCTAGATGAACTGCCTGACAAGGCTAACGAGCTCCGTCTGCCCGGGTTCGGAGTCCGATATTTCCTTCTCTTAGACTGGCTGCCTGACAAGGCTAACGAGCCCAGTCTGCTAACCCAGTTATACCGCGGGGTACTCGGTCGCGTCACATATCAGGTCATGTGAAAACAGGGGACCCCACGTGAATGTGCTGATTTGGACACAACAGTGTAAGAGAGGCCATATGCAAGTACTTCCTGCCCAGCAAAGCCAGACAGTGGTCCCGCAGCGATCACTACACCTAAAAATGAGAGACTATAAGAGACGTTTCACTTTCCTTTAGCGAGCGAGACATTGGGTTCAGACCTAGCACACCCCCAGTATATATCCATTGTTATTTTTATAGTTCCAACCCTAGGGACCTGTATATATCCTTTGTAATTTTTATAGTTCCAATTTAAGGCCCCTTTACATCTTTCGTCATTTTAATAGATTATATATTATCAGGGGCGTTGAACTATCCATAGCATGCATATGAGAAACATGTGTGTCGTATTCTACACCGCCACCTCAACCACCACCCAAACCACCATCCCATCCCATAAAAATGAGCGAGAAACAAAAGAAACCTTTCTTGAATTAAGTTTTCTTCCTAGTGTGATGGTCACAAGTATGTCCAGAAACGCTAAAATGCAACAACTTCTGGGTTGTATACTAGGAATTTTATTCCATAGTTTCCTTGACTACTTATTTAGCTTCCTCAACACCACCCATCACTCCTACCACCCAAAAATCTCTTTTTACTGGATCCTCTACCGGTCTCTGTGAATGATTTGTGATTTCTATACCGAATCTATCCAAGTATTTGATGTGATTGATATCGTATATTAGAGATTTCGTGCGTAGCAATATCAGGTATGTCGCATGACTGATATCGTATAACAGAGGTTTGATGCGTTGTAATATCAAGTATGTCATGTGTTTGATATTGTATAGTAGAGCTTTGGTGCATTGTCATATCAGCTACGTCGTGTGATTTATATCGTATATTATAGATTTGTTGCATTGTATTCTCTATCAAGTATGTTATATGACTGATATCGTATATTATAGATTTGTTGCATTTTATTATCTATCAGGTATGTTATGTGACTGATATCGTATACTAGTTATGTGACTGATATCGTATACTAGAGATTTGATGCATTGTCATATCAGATATGTCGATTGATATCGTATATTAGAGATTTGTTGCAATGTAATATCAAGTATGTCATGTGGTTGATATCGTATATTAGAGATTTTGATGCATTGTAATATCAAGTATGTCATGTGGTTGATATCGTATATTAGAGATTTTGTTGCGAGGTAATATCAAGTATGTCATGTGGTTAATATCGTATATTAGAGATTTTGTTGCGAGATTATATCAAGTATGTCATGTGGTTGATATCGTATATTAGAGATTTGTTGCATTGTAAGAGGTAATATCAAGTATGTCATGTGGTTGATATCGTATATTAGAGATTTTGTTGCGAGGTAATATCAAATATGTCATGTGGTTGATATCGTATATTAGAGATTTGTTGCATTGTAACATCTGGCATGTCCTGCGATTGATATCGTATATTAAAGATTTTGGCATTGTAATATCAGATTTGTCATGTGATTGATATGGTATATAAGAGTTTTATCACATAAAGCACTAATCCGTCATCTTCTACGTAGTGCACATCAAAAGTACAACATATATCTTAGACGCTAATCTAGCGACGTGTGTTGCTAGGTCAAGTCTGGATTGTCACTATCATGCTCAGTGTAGTTATAGTGCGTTTCACTTTGTCTGACTAAAGCTTGTTTTAAAATTGCTGCGATAACTACGTAACCATAGAAAATAATAGAAAATACTGTTCATGATAAAAATGTTATCATATCTACGCTGATAATTTCCTCTAATCGTGTACTTTTATTAATGCGTTGTTTATTTTATACAGGCTTCATACGTCTGCCATAGCTCACTCGTTATTATTGAAAAGCTATCAGTTATTTGGCGTTATAAGTATACCAAATGTCGTTATAATAAATTCCGCCAAGCAATTTAAGTGAAGAAGGGATAACAATTTTGTCAGGAGATTTATTTATTAGGACTTATTTGTTCTGTATTTGAAGAAAGAACGCAACATCGTCATTGCTGGATAGTCACATAGCTACCCATTCTTTTCATGTTTGGAAACCATCATTAATCTTTTCGGTTCGACACCTATGTGGTTTTAATCGCATGTACTGTCGGGAATATCAAACATCTCGGCATGGTGAGGGAAGAAAACTATCAGGTAATATTTGGCAGGCATAATCCATACACCTTGACTAAGAATGCGGCGGAGAACTGAGAACCGCTCTCGTGATATATGCGGCTTAAAACTGGCAAATGCAAACGTACCTTTAGTAGTGTACAATAATAACATTCAGCGGTCATATGATCATTAAAATGTTAATGCGTTCCTCTATAATAACAAACACCAATGTTGAGCCACCCAGGAAGGATCTCTAAGAACGGGTCGATAAACAGGTTCGTCGAGCAGAATTACTTTTACCTGGCCGTGCTTGTATAACATTTCAGGTAATTGAAAGCACGACCCATGTGCCAGCTATAAAACTATCATTTTCATTCAACAAACTGTTTCGAAAACAACGGAGTGAAAGTTAGATTGTTTTCGTCATAAAGATAATAGGATTATCTATATTTAGAGTTCCGACACGGATTATATCGATTCATTATACATTTACATATATATTTCAGCAAGTGACCGTTTCAACAGAGATTAAACCGTGTCTTAAACGTTTGCATATTAAACGAGCTTTATTGTTTTAAGTATATGAAGTTAGGACGAACGATACATTTATTATGGCTTGCAAATATATCGTGTCGACCACGCTATCAGTCTGAAAAGGATTTCATTCAGATCTACTGACACTAATTGTAAAGGACATAAAAAATGAGGATGGAGAAGCACGGGCGTGGTAGATCAGCAAGTCACCAGATAAAGCAAATGACGCAGGATGAGAAGGAGACAAAGTTATTGAAATCATCGCCAAGAAGATGTAGCATTGACAGCTCGTTGCCTGGGAAGCGTTGGATATTGCCAGTAAAAGAGAGAAGCTGTTACAGTGATACGTCCAGTGAAAAGAGGGATATTTCTGGCGGACTATCAGCCAAATCAGCTCAAGAGTGTAAAGAAGGTCTACGTTCTCTCGGCAGAAGCATTAGTGTCGACAAGAGTCCGGAGCCCAAACCTATTCTAAAAGTATGTTTTGATACTTATGCTGTGACAAAGTCGAGTTCGAGTGAAGACATCTCCCAATATGGAATGACACCAAATTGTTATCGTTTGCCAGATAAACCGCGGCATACAATTTCGCAGCGCAAAACTGTATCCTTCCAGGAGGAGGTAAACTTTGTTGGAAGAAGGTCCAGACGACTCTCGTCGCCTAAATTAAGTATAAACCCCGATCATTTGAATCTGGATGATGACTTGACACAAAATCTGGTAGAAACTGGATGACGAAAAGCATTAGTTATACCAAGAGCACGTAGAATTTAGTCAAAGGAATGTATTATGGTAACTTTTGATATTACCGTTCATGATCTTCTATCATTCGCTGTATTGCCTAAATTTAGACCACAACATTAGGTCAGTGGAAGTCCTAGAAAGAGTTAATACAAACTGGATTCGACTTAGACCAGATTGTTTAAATCACAGCACTCATTTATGAGCTTCGTTTTCTAAAATGGACGCTGTTAAAACTGGGGAAGAATTACACCAAAAAAATTATCATCGATGTCAAAATAAAATGACACAGGAGATGTCACTGTTAATATGACGTCATTTTGGAAAACACATCAAATTTCATTTTTATATATTAGATGGATCACCGACTACTTTAGCTAAACAAAAATGTTTTAGTACAATGGCATATAGAAATTAAATAATGCTAAGTTACAGTGGCATATATAAATGAAAATTATTCCACAATAGCCAGACACTTCACTGGCAACTTCACGAGATTTTACGTATTTTCGATTCTACATTTATTCAGCCTAAATAGTCAAGTGGTATTTTTTCCTTAATTTTTTCATATCACTTTTTCGCTTTATATAAAATGAAAGGAAGATGCAGGCTTTCTCAAATCAACTGAACTAATGTTTTTTATTTTAAATTTGTCAAAGAATGCCCATTGTTCATTATATTCACAGCTGCATTTCCTGTTTTGTTATATGTGGCAGTGGTGTGTTACCTTCGGCTCCGGTACCGAGTGTATTTATCTTGGAATAATAACCAACCATACTCTGACAATTTGGATTATTTAAATGTGCAATATACATTAACAGTGCTTATTTTATTTGAAAATTTACCAAGCCATGTAAACATAATGCATTTTTTATATACTTAAATGCATTTGACGCTGTTGTCACTGCCATTCGATATGGATATACAATATAGTTTCGCTTCATTGGTGCTTTTAGGGTACGAAAATAAAAAAAATTTCTTGCATTTGTTTTATTATTTTAACTGCTTTAATGTTTTGATATTGTTATCTGATTTTAAATACCTATTCCAAGCGTGTTGTGTAACGTCTCAATGGTGCACTTGTTTTTCTCAAAAACCTGTCTATCTCTTTGATCTACCACTAGCTATCGTTTCGATCTACCCCTGGCTATCGTTTTTATGTAGCCCTGGCTGCCGTTTTGATTTAACTTTGACAATGGTTTTAATATAGCACTAGCTATCATTTTGACCTACCTCTAGCAGTCGTTTTGATCGATATCTAGTTGCCGTTTTTATTACCTTTGGATATCTTTTAAATATGTATTTTTTTTTTTAGATAGCCACTGTAGCTCAGTTGGTCCACCGTCGGGCTCACTGTCCTATGGTTGCAGCCAGGTTAAGCTGTTATGTGTCAGTGGGAAATACATTTAGCTCCATTTCCAGTAATGTGCCAAAAATACGGGCGTTTATTTATATCTGTAAAAATGGTGAAACTGATAATAACAGCCTCCTCTGTTCCCAATTAATACAAGCTAACTTACTTTCGAGGTTCGAAATCTGACCCCTTTATGACTCCGTGCTAATTGGTCTATACTCTCACATAGTCTCTCATGACTTACACCACTGTCAAGAAACTATTTCAAACCTTTCCTCCATGAAGGATTTAAGTTATCTTGCTGATTTTATAATGACAGAGATAACTTTAAATATTTTCATTGGTCCGTGTCTACTCAAATTTTCATTGCTCCGTGTCTACTCAAATTTGACACAGAAAACATTTCGATTTACCATCTACTTCAGGGTGAATGCTCCTTGATTATGATCGATTCAGTGATTGTTCTAAACCTTTCCTTATCAGTGTACAAAATAGTAAGTGAACAGATTACTTGAAGAAATAAAGTTAAAAAATTCTTCTTCAAAATGCTTCTGACAGAAAAAAAACTTGATTTTAATTTTAATTTGTTTTATTTGTTTATTTTATTTTGGGTATTCATTTTTCATAACAATTTTAACAAAATGCAACAACAGTCATATTCACTCTCATGTAGTCTGAAAATGACAACTTTCAGACAGTGTTGAAGTAGACAAGATACGAAGCAACGAAGAATCGTCAAGTAATAGTTGCCATTACAAAAATAAATTAGATATTTAATTAGTAAATGGGGAACAGGAATGCCCTTTTCACGGTATTATAAGTCTTAAGTAATTAAATACGATAAAACATATAACAATTTTTTGGGAGTAATCGAGTGGTCACATTTCTAGAGTTAGTTACTTTGTGTTAAGTGGTAATGGGGGGGGGCTTTATTGGCTTTCCCTTTTGACTGACGGAAACTAGTGCCTTTTGTTAAAAGTCTTGTTAAAATCCAACCAGCCAACAATTGTACATGACTGGGTTTATCTCAGTCTACCGATACGTGGGTACAACAGCATTCACAGATCGTAATTTGTTTTCTCTCGGCTTACTGTGTAACAGTCTGTATTGGCAAAATGAAGACGGATCAAGTGGGGTATTTCTTTTGTTGTATCTTTGAGGAGGAGTGGAAATACACGATCTAGACCATTAGATACGTAGATAATAGTCGTTATAATACGTGTACACATTTTGGGGGCTGGCCACACTTGAGCCGAAATCTGAAAACATCAAATAACCAATAGATTCTTATCTAACCCGCTGAATCCTAATTACTGTTGAAAATGTATTTTTTTTTCCAGAGTATCTGTCAAACGTGACGTGTGTTACGATCGCAAAAAACCTATTGCCGTATCAGACATAACCACGCCCACTTATCACAACCATGCCTACTCGTTATCATGCCACAGCAAACACAATCAGTTTTGTTTCAATTGACAATTATATCAATATGATGTATGATCAATACGTATATACTGAAAAAAATATTCATTACGCTTTGAATAAAGTTTTCATTTTAATTTGTAAGCCCCAATTATAAGTCGAGTCAAACTACAAACAACGAAGATCCTGATCTGCCGATATATGATGCGACGGCTGATCTGGGTCTGTGCAGTTTGCAGTCGAGATCAACAAAGTATGTCATATGGTACCGGTCGGCTATTTGATGGACCTTACACCAGTATATTCCTCATTTTAATATTATGCTTTTGACAACATAATGCCTTGTTCATTTTCTATCGATAGTACTGGTTGTGTATTAATATGTATTTGAGATTGAAACTCGGCGATATTTTAATAAAGTACTAGTTCACTATTTCGCTTGGAGGTGAACCGAGTTTCATTAATCTGAGTCATTTCACAAAATGGTGACCGTCAACGTAATTTGCTCAACCATTTTGCAGGTTTGTGACAGAGTGCGTTCACTTCGTATAGTAAAGATTGAAATGTATACACCGAGATAGCTAGTTAATGCCGGTCTTTGTCAAATACACATTAATTGAGATATATTTGGGTATACGACACGCAAAAGGGATTATGTATTGATCACAGCGATTATTTCAAATGACCGGTCAGTACAGATAAGGTTATTTGGCGGCTATCCGTCTTTTTCTGGCACGGGGTGAAACTCTTTCTGCATCCTATCAAATTCTTACCACGATAATTTAATTTAAATCAAGCAATATTAGTTTGGTACTTCCATGGATAACTTTTTCATTAAGATATCGATCCTAATATTGACTGGAGAGAACGTTGTGTTGATTTTCATGTTAGACAATT
The DNA here is from genome assembly GCA_016746295.1 of Potamilus streckersoni. Classification (NCBI taxonomy): domain Eukaryota; kingdom Metazoa; phylum Mollusca; class Bivalvia; order Unionida; family Unionidae; genus Potamilus; species Potamilus streckersoni. Next base: position 3,880,695 of record JAEAOA010002356.1, read on the forward strand.
CTAGGCACCACTAGACGGTTTTGACCTTTAAAATGGGATAAGTTTGTAATACTTTTGGAACTAACTATTAATTATTCTTGTGTTTTGTCGTAATTCTGTGGAACACAAATCTTGTACCCATGGGACAATTACATTGTCCAGAGAAGTGAAAAATATGTAATACTGCGCTAGGACCTTCGAGGGAGTTTATATAGCAAGAAACCCACGGATATAATAAATGCATAAACATGAATAAACGATTAGGCATGTAACAATGATATAATGACTGATTATGTATGGTACACTTCTACAATAACAATATATAGTTTGGTATAGTACATTGATACAAAACAAAACATCATTAGATACAACGATAAAAAACAACAAATGATTAGGTGCAGTAATACAATAATAATACATGATTTGGTATGTTGCAATAATAAAATGACCTCTTCGGTAGACTAATGGTTAGAGCGTCCGCCCTTCACAAACACAGACACACACACACACATACACACACACATACACACACACTGATACGCCAGCAACAAATGATTAGGGTTGGTCCAATTAAGTTTCTTAGAACTCTTAATTGGTCCGGAAACAACGTCTTTTGAAAGTGCTATGTTAGACTATGATATGTTTTTATCGCTTAGAAAATCAGAATATCCGATCTTTACAGTGCTAATGAAATTAATATTCATTAAACTGGTATCTATTTATGCTGTGATGAACTATAAGGTTGGGGTCGGTTGCTCCCAATATCTTATTTAAACGATTATAAAAGTTCCCTAGGCTCTAATTTGTTGTAAGTTACGAAAGATAGATGTAAAGCTCCGAGCCCCCAATCAGCAATGCCAAGGGTTAGATGGTTAAGTATACAAAAAGGTCGAAATTTAAAGACTAACAATTTAATAACAATTCAATAATCAAACGACTCAAATTTCAAATTTTAACCCTACAGTTCGACCCTTTAATTGCATCACTTGATTAGCATTGAGACTAATTTCCACCTGTCCTTGTATTTCTACTAATCTGTTGTTTCCTTTCTCCCTCCTATTTCTCCCAATTTCTGATCCTTTTCCTCCCCAACCTTTCTCCGTAATCCTTTTCCTCCTCCTCGACTTTCTCTAGACTCCTTCTCCTCCTACTCTACATTCTCAATTCCGTCTCCAACTCTTGAAGACTTTGGATCCAATGGAACCGGAAGCTCTCTGTCTCCTAAAAAACTTTCTGACGTCTTTATTTCCCTTACAACTCATACAAAAAACCCGCAAATATTCGAAAACCCATGCTTTGATATATGCATACGTCCATAGTAACTAATCATACATACTTCAGCCATGTTTCTAAATTCACAATTCAAGCATGTTACTGATCCCTGCGATCTCACCTCTGTCTGCGTGAGTTCGAGTCCAGACTCGGCTAACGTGGGTAAGTGAGAAAGCCTGCCAGTAGCTTCTCGTGGGTCGGTGGTTCTTCCCGGGGTTTTCCAGGGTTTTTCCTCCACCATTAATACCGACTGCCATGTATAGCCTATCTTGTGCTGAAAAAATGGCGTTAAACCCTACAACAACAACAATTCAAGCATGTGAAAATTATAACATAATGCATTAATAAATGCATTAGTTTACTATGAAGTAACCTAATAGCGAATTACAAAATTAACTTTGACCACAAGCTAACAAACTACATAATTCCGACTCGATAATAATTTTGTAGGTAATGCTCAAGCCCATTTCTCAAATACTCATGTAATTGAATTGCTACAAAGGTAATTCTGCATACTAAACAGTCCCAGTAATTAAGTGTACATGCTACAAGTAATTACAAATTATGTTGTATTGTAATAACGATATATATCTCAGTTTTGATTTGATATCACGTGGACCAATCCAATCAACCTTATCGGACAATGTCCCTCTCCTTGTCAGTCAACTTGTGGACGGATTACGCCCGTTCAGCACGTGGACTTTCCTTTTGATCCTTGAACTGACCTTGAACAGCTAGATGTGATAACTGCAATCCCTTGTTAAGTGACCAGACCGGTCACCTTTGCCGACTCAAGTTTCCGGTCTCTGGCTGGTCATGGTAACTTTGCGTAAGACTCAAACACTAAACCATCGGCAGTCTTTAGAGATCAATCACATGGTCGCGGTAATATTCCAAAGACAGGTAGATTATAGCTTATACATGACTTTAGCTGGATTCTTAGCAAATGTGATTTTTACATTCTTGTTTTTCAGTTGATATATTTTAGATGGTCAAATTTTAGATGGTCAATACCATGGATACGTGTTTAAAACAAGTCAGCAAACATAGCATTGCTATCATGTTGAAACCTAGTTTCCTAATTTCTACATGTTTCAGTATACCGAAACCAGATATTATATGTATATTCGTCGAACACACACACACACACACACACACACACACACACACACACACACACACACACACACTGCAACTGTCCATCCACGTTTACACTACAATTTATAATCTTTAAGAATGAGATGAGGCAACTTATGTGGAATGCTATTCATTTTAAGAATACTAAAACAAGCAGTATCTTTATCCAAAAATGTTTTATATTCTCTCTCTCTTTTGATTGATTGATTGATTGATTGATTGATTGATTGATTGATTGATTGATTGATTGATTGATTGATTGACTGATTGATTGATTGATAAGGGACAGTCAATTAAAAAGGGGATTTATTAATTGATTTCCAATACTTCTGGCCGTCATGTCAATCGTAGTTAGGATTATAATGCAATACTTTGGTCCTGAAAGCTCTATCCAAACTAAGATTTAATAAAGTCACTCGATTAATTAGACAACTTTCAATAATTTACGCAATAATAAAATATAATAAAACACTTTCTCTGCTCGTTTTGCTCATCAAATTTTCTTCTAGGCTGCACATCTTTATCTTTTAGTCTATTTGCAGATTTTGTCTCAGTCTTAAGATATTACAAAGACAGAGGGCATCATTGAAAGCAACAAACAGTATTTAGGGTCTTTCTCTTAAGACTGAGTTAAACTATCAAACAATAGTTTTATATTATTTTTAGGGTCTAATTCCAGCCTCACAATGGTTGTATATTTACAGCAAGAACGCCAGGGGTGTTTAAGTCGAACCCACCATTGAAATATTGATGTAAAATGTGTGACCTTTGTACCAATGTTAACGTTTGAATAAACATGTTGCAGAATGATTTCTCATGTTCATACAGATTCAAAAGCTTTAGGAAATAGAAGTAAACAAAAAAAATAAAATAATATAAATTTTCTATGAATGTGACTGGTATGATTCTTCAAAAATCAATGGTATGAATAGCCAGTTGTTGTTGCGATGGGATAAATTACCATGAAGACGATCACAGCATATCTCTGAACACGGAAACAATTGCAATGCCCACCATGCTTTGTTGTGCTGAGCTATGCTGAGCTAACTGAGCAAATGCCATGCTACGCTATGAGAAGCTAAGTTGACTAATGCTATCCTATGCTATACCATGAGAATTTAAGTTAACAATGCAATGCTATGGGAAGCCAAGCTGATTAATAATATGCTTTTAGAAGCTAAGTTAGCCAATAATATATGCTTTATTATGGTATCTTATACCTAATGCTATATTATGCTGTGATATGCTATGCGAAGCTAACTTAACCGATGTTACGTGCTATGCTATATTGTGCTTAGCTATGCTATGATATGAGAAGCTAATTTTATCAGTGATATGCTATGGGAGGATAAGTACCAATGATATGCTATGGGAGGCTAAGTTAAACAATGCTGCTATGATAACCTAAGTGAATCAGTGCGAGGCTATGATATGCTATGAGGAGCTAAGGCAAACAATGATATCAGCTATGCAATAAGGAGCTAAGTTGACAAAATGGTATGCTTTGCTTTGAGAAGGCAAGTTAAACAATGTCATGCTATGCTTTAAAAAAGGTGGGTTAACCAATGGTATGCTACGATAGGCTAAGTTAACCAATGATGTGCTATGCTATGATAAAAAAGTTAACCAAGGACATTCTATACTATGAGGAGCTACGTTGACCAATGTTATGCTGTTTTATGCGAATCTAAGTTAACTAATCCTATGCTATTCCTCGAGAACGCCAGGGGTTATGTTATGCTGTGCTTGAGAAGCTAAGTTAACTAATGATGTGATGTGCCTCGAAAAGCAAAGTTAACCAATGTTATACTGTGCTATACAATTCAACTGTCTCCTTTATGAAGAATTCGATGAGTAACGTTAAATGAAAGGGACAAAAGAAACGTAGTTTGCGGGAACGTAATTATCAATGATCCTGAAGATAAATGTGTAACACATCCCTGTTGGTATTCTGAACAAAATCACCTGAAAATTGAGAGAAAAAATATTAAGTTGTTATAACATCTTATTTCTTCACTATCTAACCAAAACCAACTAAGGCGTTATCTATTAAACAAAAATGAGACTAATACCTGTACGAATTTGCATTATTCTATAGCACAAAGATTTCCTTCGATGTTGTGTCAGTGATATACGTTGAAGAGGGTAAACACAACCTAATCTGGAAAGATTAGCGATACATTTCTGAATCTCGTTCCAGATCTTCACTTGCATCAAATAATATAGGCGATCTGAACTGTGTTTCCTCTCTTTTTCTTGACCGAAAAAGCGCTTTTGATCAAATAGAAAACTGAGATTAGAGATAAGTATTTTAACGCACGATTATGTTCATAATTACAAATAGATCATATTTAAAAATAGACTGCTGATTAAATCAGTCATAATGGAGAGAAAAATGAGCTTAAAATAGGTTGATCTGTTTGACAGTACCTACTCCGTAAAACACGTCAAGAAGTAGCCGTTTAGAAACATGAATACATGTATGCAAAAACACAATTAAATGGACTACTCTAAGGTAAGGTACTGGGAAAATAATTATCAAGAGTGAATTAGAATGAAAACTTTAAAACCATTTCATTACTATTTTGAAAGATTGCATTCCCTGCTTGTTTTTGTTTTAGTTTCTATATTTTTTGTTTGTTGTTTTTGTTTGGTTTTTTTTTTTTGCTTGCTTGGGGTTAATTTGTTTGTTTCGTTTTATTTTTCTTCTATCTAGTGCGTAACCTTTTTACGCACGTTCTATCAATGTTGACTGTGCTGGTATGGAACATTATGACATGATGAAAAAGGGAAAATCATTTATATGATGGAGCCGATAACTCTATCCAAGCATTAGTTGCAAGATAAAACCCGATCCTAAACATCTTGTTATAGCCTATTAGTTTTCACTTCCGGGTAATTTTTATTTGCTGCACAATGGTAACGATTATAGATCGTAAGTTAATACGAAATTACTGTAGCTGAGTTGTTATTTATCCATGGCAACTGCCAGCAACCAGCTACCTTAATCCCTTTCCCACATTTCGTCTCTTGACGAGTGTCGATCTTGTTCGTAGATTAGTAACAACTTTGAATTTAGATTTATATATAGCATAATCATACACTTGTTGGCAGACTTTAAATCCTGGCTTCTTAGTGGGAGAAGGTTTTATTGGTAACAGATTCTGGTGAGACGTTTGAGCTCTTGGTATAAAGTAGTTTACATTTTCCTATCCTTTTTCTTTCTGTCTTCAACCAACAAATACTTGTTTATCATTGTATGGCTTGACTTCTAACTCAAGATGGTATAGGCGTGTAGTGTATTAATTATAAACAAAAACATCTTGGTATCTGCATTGAACAAAACGTCGTCTGGAATAGATAAATCGATCACATATGTAAAACGGTCGTCAAAAGAATAATTCTTTGTAAAATTAATGTCGAAAGTTATATATCCGCAGTTTGTTGAACTTTTTTTTCGGAATAAGCAAACTCCAGCAAAGAGCAGCAACAGTAATTCAGAAACTACCTACCGTCTATTTTTTTTTTTTGTTTTTACGTCTACAATGGCTACTTATGCAACATGTAGTCTTTATTTTAATAGAATCTTGACTTAGAAGTCTTTAATCCATCTTTCTTCAGTTTTTATGTCTATTCTAATTAAACTAAGATAATCAAATATTGAGCGTAATCACTGATCAACAACTGACAACGTGCTGGATAAATGGAGATTAATACGTAGTTATAAATTATTTTTAAAAGATGACCCCTGTCTTCTAATTTTCTTTGGTATTTGGGTGGCATCTATCTTATATATTCCGATAGTAATTAGATGACAGTTATCATGAAATTTAGACAGATATTATCTTGTAAGTGCACTTGGTAATTATACGGCCGTTATCTTGTAAATACACTTGCTAAATATACGGCCGTTATCTAGTAAGTCCACTTATACGGCCGTTAGATTGTAAGTTCACTTGATAATTAGATAGCCGTTATCTTGCAAGTGCACTTGGTAATTATACGGCCGTTATCTAGTAAGTTCACTTGATATTAGATAGCCGTTATCTTGTAAATCCCATAGCCAAGTATATGGCCTTATTTTGAAATTCCCCTTGGTAATTAGATGAGCTCTATTTATACTCTTTTGTAATCAGTTTTAGAGGGTTATATGTGTTTATCGAGCGAAAAGTGCTCATAGGGTCAAATGTGTTTGTAGGGACACACTATTACACCCATATATACAAACTTATTATCACTCACAAGCGAAGCTGAAGAAACTTTTTTAGACGCACTATTATAACCTTACATACAAATAAGCATAATATAATGGAGGGGGGATGCAATGCTATTTTAAAGTTTAGTTGTCAACAACATAGACATGTTCAAACTCATACCTGCACAAGACACACGTTGATCACATAATTGTTTTGACAAATAAAATATCTCTTTTCAATAGAGCTGGGTGGCCATGAAAAGGGTCATTTGTTTTGTTTTGTTCTACTCCGTTCTCTTAGTAATTGCACGTCCAAAGTTTGGGCGACACAGGCAGTACATATAGGCACAAGTCTTTCCAATTTTCATTCACGGTGTCTTTGTGGAGACCACATGTTTAAAGGTATGCTCATATTTGCATTTTGCAGGAATACAATGAAGCTTTTAGTGGTATAAAACACACTCTTCTACTTGACCCAGCTGATAATATTGACTGTTTGGTAAAAGATGATGGTATTGCTGATTGCCAGTTTGTGATTTCGCGATTGGAGAATGGATTCCTCGGGTTGTCATATCCATCTCAATACTAATAGATCTTTAGACAATGTTAGCCTCGTACAGCAGAAAGATATATTTTGCACAAAACAAAGTTTATCAAATAGATAAATCAAACACAATCGATAATACATGGCGGATAACAACAACAATGAGCAAGCAATTTCCGCAATTTCATATATTTATCGTGTTTCAGTTACAAAATCAATGTAGTAAACAACTACAAAATAACTCGATTATTTTTATAACCCTGACGTAAGGTGCATATTTGTTAGAATAAACTCAAAACAATATCCTGGAAGAGCAATCGAATGCAGCTTTGGAGATAATGCTAATAGAAACTTGTCTCGAGTTCATATGTATCTGATAGAGGTGATGCAGAAATATCAGGACGCGGATACTGGCTCTCAAGTATATGTCGAAAAGTTTCTGTCTCCCTACCAGATATTTCATTTTGATGTTAGCAAGCACAGAGAACGAGGTATTGAATCAACGGCTGACATCAAAGTAACATGGCGTTGGAAGTGGTTCCGGTTACTCCAGATAACATACTACGCTTATGTTCCTGAAACATCTGACAGATACATAACACTTCCTGCATTAAAGGTTGCACAGGTTTAGTGATAACAAATATTTATCTGTCTAAAGCCATAAAGAAATATATTTTGCCTGAGATTAACCTGTCACAATGACAAAAACAAAAACTAGCATGAGCGTTAGCTAAACGAAAAGCGATTTCATTTAAAATAGATTTAAAAACTAACGCGTTCCAGGAATATTAACAAAATTACTTTTAACACAAAGCAAGATTTAAAAATGTTGAAAGGTAAGCCTTTCATCCTCGATCAGTTAGTGACACAAATAACAGCATTTGCCCGATAGAAAGCGATAACTGGTGGATCAACAGATACAGCAATAACTACTATAGCACTAACACTATTGTCAAAGACATTACCTGTACTAGGAACTTTAGGATTAGCTTCAGCATCAGGAGCAGTATCAAGAGCGACAAAAAAGCTGTATCCGAAGACGGTATCACCACTGACGGGATCAAACAGTTGCTGTAACAAAGTCGCTATATAATAGAAATTTTATATGATCCATAATTGTAACAATGCCGACAACACGAGAAAGAAAAATTCCTATGAACAAAGAAAGAAGAACCACAAGAACGAACCGCAAGGCGTTCAGGGGTGGGTTTATAGGCCCGCTGCTAGCATGCATAGCAGGATGTTTATTACGAAAGATGTTAGGGATAGGATGCGGAATGCAGGTTTACCCAATGCGAAGGCGGACTCGTGGAATTCGGGGCTGTGGACTGATGATACCGCCTTAAATAAACTGCAAGATACAATGATGCAGAAAGAAAATAGATCTAAGCACTTGAAAGCAGCCATTTACAGCTTGCATCAATGGAGAATAGAAAATGCCGGACTAGAATAATGAATGTAGCATTTGCAAGCAGCCATTTGCAATGATGCAGAAGGAAAGTACCACTTGCAAACTGCCACGTACAATTTGCATCAATAAAGAAACAATCTACGTGGATGGAACTATGAAAGTAGCACTTGCCAGCAGCCATTTACAATAATGCATCAAGGAAGATTAGAAAATGCATGCATATAATTATGGCAGTCATCCACCTCCATGCATTAGCACAGCAACATTCTTGAATGCTGAATTGAAATCTGTCGTTACACGCGTGAGCTGAATGAGAGTAGAGTCTTGATAAAACAAGAATAAATCTAATCAGGCCATTGCATCAATATGTATCAGTTATTTTTGTATTTACACGTTCTCTCTCTCTCTCTCTCTCTCTCTCTCTCTCTCTCTCTCTCTCTCTCTCTCTCTCTCTCACACACACACACACACACACACACACACACACACACACACACACACTATAATTAGGGTCAATATTTGATTCGCTTGAATGACATGGTTGGTTTCATTGTGCGATAACTTAAATTAGTCTGATACCTAGCTTAGGCTCATTTGGAAATTTCTGAGACTGAGTTTAATTTGTGTATTCCGACAGTTGTAAGATGGAACAAAAGCACTCAACGGGAATTGTTATTTAAAAGCACTTAACCGGAGTTGTTATTTAAAAACCCATGGCCTTGACAGTTGACGGTCAAAACAATGATGCTAAATATATTTAATGTTATCTGACACCCAAAGAATACTTGTACGTTGATATCATCTATGATTATCATAATTTGGAATGTAATGCTGGCGATGAAACAAAGCTCCCTAAACGACAGGTGCCACGACAATAATCTGGAAACGTTGCTTTATAGCTGGACGATTAAACGTAATTATGAATGTATGGTCCTAACTTGGATGAATATAAACTGAACAATACACCCAAACATTGCCAACAGTACGTTCTATGCTGTACTGTGAGATGAGCAACAGTCTTTTTAAGTACAACTTGGTAATTAGCTTGCCTCTATCTTGTTAATCCCTTTGTAATTAGATGGCCCCTATTTTAAAGTTTCGCTTGATAATTAGATAACCCCTATCTTGTAAGTCCCTTGCTAAATTAGATATCTACTACATTGTAAGACCCCTAGGTTTCCTCTAGCTTGTGCTATGTATATTTAATTTAATTACTTGTCTGTTAGTGTTAATTTTGTTATTCAATTACATGTTATTGTAGTGTAACATTGTTTACTGGACTTGATCTTGTCCAAAAACTGAGTTCAGTTCTATTTGACCTTATTAATTTTTTTTCTTTATTTTATTCATGTAAACAACTATTAATAGCTTCATTTTTTTTTCTATTGGTATGAAACCATTGACCAAAGTAGTATTCTAGTAAAAAAAGAAGATATAAACATGTTGATTTGGGTCAGGATTTTGGAGATTCCAAAGTGAATTTCTTGGTTTAATTTGGGATTTAATTCGCAATACCGTAAGTTCTTTTTTCTCATCTTTCACTTTGTATTCAGAGGAAATAAATTTACAAAGCTCGTTGTCTTCACTGTTTGCTGTTACTTATTTTAAGAGCATAGACTCGTAACACTTGTAAGTCCCCTGGTAGTTATATAACCAATATCTTGTAAGTCCCTTTGGTAATTATATAGCCCTATCTTGCAAGCCCATTGGTAAATAGATAGCCTCTTTGTAAGTCCCCTTGGTAATTAGATGACCACTGTGTCAAAGTTTCCCCTGGTTATTAGATGGCCTCTGTTGTATAAGTTTCCATTGGTCAGTAGGTGACCAATATTCTGTAAGTCCTCTTAGTTAAATATCCTTTATTTTGTAAGTCCCTTTAGTAGGTCGAAGGTTTCTCTCTTGTTGGTTCCCCTTGGTAAGTAGGTGTCCGTTATCTTGTAGGTACCCCTTGGTAAGTAGGTGTCCGTTATCTTGTAGGTTTCCCTTGGTAAGTAGGTGTCCGTTATCTTGGGAGTCCTCTTGGTAATTACATGGCCTCTCTCTTGTGGGTTCATCTTCGTAAGTAGGTGTCCGTTATCTTGTAGGTTACCCTTGGTAAGTAGGTGTCCGTTATCTTGGGAGTCCTCTTGGTAATTACATGGCCTCTCTCTTGTGGGTTCATCTTGGTAAGTAGGTGTCCGTTATCTTGTAGGTTCCCCTTGGTAAGTAGGTGTCCGTTATCTTGTAGGTTCCCCTTGGTAAGTAGGTGTCCGTTATCTTGGGAGTCCTCTTGATAACTACATGGCCTCTCTTGCAAGTTTTCCTTGGTAAGTAGATGACAGCTCGTAAATACTATAGCAGAACATACAGATACAGACAACTCGATGAACGTTCATGATCGCTGCATGGAAGAGTTATGTTTCTTGTCTTTCTAGATCGGTTTTACATACAAGAAAATTAACAGGGATTGTTTTAATATCCCTAAATCTAATGCTATGATTCTCTCGAGATGGAGGGAAAACAACATGTAAATACGTAGAGAAGAAAGGAAACAGGGAATACAATCGTTGACCTAAACAAAACCTGCACAATTCTCTGATTTCTGTTCCTCAACATGTCCCAGCCTTAAAAAGGAAACGATATAAAGCACAGGTTAATGTTTTTATGAGTTAGTAATTAACATTTAAACTGCATTGATATTTGACTAATTTCCAGAAATATGAAAGATGGTTCAATATTGTAGTTTTTTTAAGTTTCAATTACTTCTTTTTGAGGCCCCCCCCCCAGTGGCCTAGTGGTCTAAAGCGCTGACCGTTACGGATGACTGCTACCTCACCTCTGTCTGCGTGAGTTCGAGTCCATGCTAACGTGGGTAAGAGAGAAAGCCTGCCAGTAGCTTCTTGTGGGTCGGTGATTTTCCCCGAGGATTTCCAGAGTTCTTCCTCCACCAATAATACTGGCATATCTTTTGCTGAAAAATGGCGTTAAACCTTATAACAGCAACTTCTTTTCGTGTTAACATTGAAAGACCCTCACACATAATTTGATGTCTTATTAGACAGGAACACGATATACTTTTGTGACATAACGAGAATCATAATTTACAATATATTCAGGAAAATTACAAATTAATGTTTCCAGATAGTCAATGAGTAATCTACACACTTCCATTTTTTTCTCTCAATTAGTTATGAATAAACTCAGCATCTAGTGGATCTGTTTCTGCAGTTTACTGAACTTACGTTCCTTGAAATAAAAAAGATAGATTCTTATCTTTAGGCAAGCATTCTAAAGATAAGTAAAATAAAGGTTATATCAAACAATGCAGAGTTTAGTCGTATCGACTCACTTGCCTCAAAACGTAGCCCAGGACCAAAAATGAACAATTGTTTTTATTGAAGTGTGATAAAAAAAAAAATTCAAACTGCAGAATGATTCACAAAAGGCTTGACGTAGAAAACTTGTTTACAGTCCATCTGTATATATTGTGACTATGGCTGTCTACTGAATATGGTTGGCCTAAACCCAGTGAACGGTCGGCTTGAATCAGTTAAAGAAAATGAATTTACCCGTTCCTGTACAATTAGTCAATCTCAGTACTGAAAACAATTTCATGGTTAAATTTTGGTCCGTTGTTATATTGGCAGTCTATATGTCAGTATGTCAAGTTTCAGTAAAATAACCTATATTAAACAAACGTACAGGAATTTTAAGTTTTACTTGCCACAGAAAGCGCTAAAAAAAACTCATTTGCGTTTTGTCGATTTTTGTGTGCATGTTGGAAACTGAACTGCCACACGTCACCCTAATATTGGCTAAATCATGACCCATTGAATATGTGAAGGGCTTTTTCACATCCTGTAAAACAAAAGAACTTAAGCTAGCAAGAATATATAAAAAGTCTATCCTCGCTTATAATACGCATGCTAACCCGGATCTATGTTCTTCGTTCCACTGATTAGTCCTTACAAACTGCACTGACCCAAATGTGCCGGCACATTATGCGGCAGCAAATGTTGGTCTTTGCAGTTTACAGTTGGACTCGTCTTATAAGGGAGTACAGACGGTTCACTGTTCGTTCTGAATGATCTCCTAGTACGGTCCGTCTAAACGCTCAGTCGGTACAATACAGTACGATTAACTTTTAATTTACTTTTTTCCATTATGTAAATCGCATTAATGGAAGGATATTATTTTTATATATTTTTGTATATTGAAATGTATTTTTGTCATTATTGTTAAGCTCTTCAATTTGGGAGGTAAGTAAATATAGTCACCAATCAAATAGTGCCCAAATTGAAGTGACCGGTTATGAAAAACACCAGAACTTGTGGAAGTTTGACCTAAGTCAGTGAAATGTGAACTTTAGCACTGTTCTGTAAGTAGTGTAACATACCTAGAATTTAATTAGCACTAGTGTTTCAACCAATACTTTCAGTATTTTGCAGTCTTGTTGTTCCTTCGCATTAAAATGCATGGATAAAATGACTTTTAGATTCAGTAGAATTTTAACAGGAAAGTTTGCTAGCTATAATTACAATTATATATGCTCTCACTGTATATGTTTTATGATGGTTATTCTTTCAGGTGGATCACGACCGTAGCTAAGACTTAAATTGCAGAGAATAACGGCCAACTTTGTCTTTATAATAGTATTTGCATAATTTTATTTCATTTTAAAAACATTTTTTTCTGATAGTGCCACATAGTATCAAACTATTGTCTGAGAACATCGTGGAAAGTATTTCTATTTTCTCTTGAGACATGCTGTATTATTTTTATTCTGTAATATTAAATGAGAAATTAATTTTTTAGGGATTGTTTAAACTTTACTAGGTATTTATAGTGTTTGTAATTGTAATATTACGTTATTATTGAAAATTGCCTCTCGGCCAATTTTATGCTCTATAAAAATTAATTTTGGAAACAAAAGTAACTCTAAAGTTACGAAACATCATGTTTCCAATGTCCAGAAATGAATTATTTGTCTTTGCTACTAAACAAAACTTTTAAATTGGTTAGAAACATAGGGGGGCTTCTGAATTTTAAGTATAATTTGTTCTTTTCTTTGATTCATTCTATATTTAATTATTTATATCATATTTTATACCAACAGAAACTCCAGAATTATATAAAGTTAGTAACTTTTGAATGAATATAATAATTTTATGTGTAATTTTAGATATGGAGTGTATAACTTTAAGTGTCATTTTCAATATAGAGCGTAATTTGATTTAATAAAGCGCCATCGCACCTATACATTGTATAATATATACCTGACTTGACGGATGTTACTATTTATTTTCCATTGAACTTGCTATTCATGTGATCTACTCCAACCAATGGGAAGTTACTGAATTATCCCAGGAACGTCGAAACCCCATTAGCCAATGAGAAATTAAGGCAAATGCACCATTAAGTTTTATTATTAAGATTAGTGATTGTCAACACATACATATATTTATATATCCTATGTAACTATCATACTCTTAACAGACTCAGTTCACGTAGAAAAATTTATCTAAGACAGTCTCCATAATTTACAGCCACGAATGAAAATAAAAATTACAAAATTATATAAAATCATTTACCAGGATCTACAAATTATATATGTATATACATAACAACATTATTTCCGTTTCCTTTCTGTCCTTGTTGTTCTAATCACATGCAGTAAGTAGAGAAGAGAGCTAACGGATACTGTGTAAATAAATGTATATGTATTCCCAAACAATTTAAAATGCGCTATAATTATATTTTTGTTGCTTAAATAAAACAAACACTTGTAAGAACTAATAGAAAGTAGAACTTTGTTGATCTCGGGAATCTATCAAAGGGTGGAGGAGGAGTCTTTCTTTCTTCATCACATGTGGCAAATTATTCGTTGATTTTTATTTTTATTCAGTGCTCCAGACCAAAATTTAAATCCACAAACATTGACACTCTAAGAAAAAGATGAAAACTACCGTATTTTGAAGCAAGAATACATTGAAAAAAAAAGTTTTTATATGTTATTGCTCGATACATTCATCGAGTGGTACAACAAATATCCACAAGATGTTTTATTTTTGTATCACAAGATAAGCTATCTATGGTATTTACACATAAATAGAAAATTAATTATACATTAGTATTGCTCTTGAATCGATGCTTAAACAGTTAAGCTCACTAATTAGCGCGCATACACGCACATGCATGCACACGTACGCATGCTCGCACTCACACACGCGTCTTTTTAAATTTACCTCATTTTTAATAGCATTAAAAAGCATATCATAAAAACGAAGAAACAGCGATTTAAGAGAGAGCAAGGTTTGGGATGACCTAATATTTTGCACTGCATTTACATTTTGGATATTTAGTAAACTATTTTACCCAATTTCACCACAGATTCTTTGTTGCGCACCTGTTTTTTTTTTTATTATGTTGACATGATACGGGGGAATTAACTTCGTAGAGAAGATAACGACACTTAGTCAGATATCTTCAGCAAAAAAATATCCCCATGCCTGAAAGGTAATGGTTTCTATTTACTTATTTTATCCCAAAAGTGCTGATATTTCCTGCTGCAAGTATAACTGTTATGTAATATAAGCACATGCAATCAAGAACATAGTTTGCACATATGAGAAAAATATTGAACTGAATAAATACGAAACATATTTCACCAATAAGTTTACTTAATAAAAGTATTCACTAAAGTCACTGCCTTTTGCATACGTTTCAAGAACAGTACGAATAACAATTGTTTATCAGTTTTTAAAGCTCTGATAATTTAGTTGAGAGAGAGAGAGAGAGAGAGAGAGAGAGAGAGAGAGAGAGAGAGAGAGAGAGAGAGAGAGAGAGAGAGAGAGAGAGAGAGAGAGAGAGAGAGAGAGATTCTAACTTAAAGAGACCAGTTCGTACTCGCGTTTTTCTTTCTTTTCTCCAATCCTTAAAGATTGTCTTTTTTGGGGGGTTTATCAATACCATATGGTACTTAACAGGCATTCTCAGACGTCAAACGTTAAACTTTGTGTGTATATCTCTAATATGTTTTAAACCTCGTAACTTGCAAGTACTCCGTCGTGATCATAAAGCTGAATTTGATGTATATAAGTACTAAAAAATAAAATGTTAGATTTATTCAGTATTTTACCTTATTTCTTTCAATAAAATTCGAAACATTATTCGTGTACTGTCTTGACGATCAGAACAGATGTTTATCAGTACAGATGTATCTTCCTTGAAAAAAGGATATGATTCAATGAAATATGCACAGTTTAATTCCAAGAAGTAAACACAAGCAAATAAGAAATTTAATTACAAGGAATTGCTTTAAGTTTGAAACGAATTTCTAATGCTGTGAAAATCTCTCGAACACTAATGGCGGTATCCAAAGTGTTCGCTTCGTTGTATAATAATAACACACTTTTTAATAGTTGTAGGGGTGACAGGCGGGGGTAGGGGGCAAAACGTTACTCTGAGGTCAATATGGCCATCTTAGATTAAGTCACTTTAGAGTCTGACAGAAATTTAATGTCAAAAGCATCTTTAGGATTGGCAATGGGGGTTGGGCTGGGTCTAACGGGAATTTAACATCAGAATGTAACTGTAGTTTTACAGCAAATTAGCAGGGTCGAATCAGTAGATATATTTCATCAATTATATCTAACAACGATACTCAGCTGAGAAAAAATAAAAACAAATGTTAAAAAAGTCCATAAAGACATTATCGTAAGTCCCAAAAGTGATGTTTTGACCCCGTACTGACCCCTACAATTATTACTATCCTTAATTAACTAATGTTAACCTGTAATAAGCACTCCCAAAGCTATTAATGCACATATGCTTTATCCCTAATTATCACGTTACAAGTTATCATTCTTCCTACGAGTTACGTAAGCATAAAAAAGCGAAGGAAAAAAACGAATAAAAATAAAACACATTATTTGTACTTTCTTATGAATGCCGTTGATACTCGTGTATCTAATTATATTCATTGGTCATGTTTCGTGTTTCACTAGTTTTTGAAATATGTTGATCAATATGGTCGAATATAATATGTCTAATATTATAGGCATAGTAGTATAATAAGTATTTGGTTACAGTATAAGTGCAATAAGTAGCATGGAGTGTGCGTGCGTACGTGTGTGTGTGTGTTAGATTTTTAACGTAGCTTTAACAATTTTTCAGTCATATCCCTACGATGTCTGCAGTGCGAAAGTTTATAGTGATAACTAGTACTGGGTCATAATGCCGCAGATATGTAACATGATGTCCCACCCAGTCACATTATCCTGACACTGGGCCGACCAGTCTTAAAACTAATCTCAAGGCAGCTGTTAGTAACATTTTTTTTAAAAAAAAGTCTTTGGTATAACTCGGATGGGGTTCGAACCCGCGACCTCTCACATCTGAGGCGAACGCTGCAACCATTAGGCCACCGGAGCGGTCTATGTTACTTTGAGAGTGCCAGTTTAAGGTTAACATTGGCTTAGTAAGGTCTTTCTGGCAAGTATGTGGTTCAAAATGGCGCAGTAATCTAGTCCGATAGGCCATTATACTTTTTAAATGAATTCTTAATCTATTCTAACATTAAGTATATTTTTTCCACGAAAGTATTAAACGATCTTCATAATTAACTATTTGTGCCCCATCTTGGAATCAAAAATGAGCAGGAGAGGGGCATTCTAGAAACAAAGATATTGGTCCAGAATTAATTTTCTATTTAAAATATAATGCGCATGAGGAAATGTTTAGTCTCAGCCGACACGTAAATCCACTCTTCCGTTCTAAGTTCAGCATCGTGTTGGACATATATAATTAGAAAACTGAACATGTTTTATTACAACTAATATTCACCACTATTAAAATCCTATATCCATCATTAGTGCAAGAATGCTAAATTGATTTTAGTTGGTTATTTAATATAGGTTACAAAATTATATTTTAAGTCGGTAAGAAAGTGATGAGTTTATTTGAAGATTCTAATACTACGCAGAACCAGTGCCATGTAAATATGACTGGACAGATTGTGCCTTAGCAAAAGCTATCCAACACAGACTGACTGGACAAATTGTGTCATGGCTATAACTATCATGCCAAAAGAATCTGACTGGACAAACTGTGCCACGGATATCACTATGACATTAAAAGAATAAACTAGACAAACAGTGCCATGGCTATAACTATGACACTAAAATAATCTGACTGGACAAACAGTGCCATGGCTGTAACTATGACACTAAAATAATCTGACTGGACAGTCTGTGTCCTGGCTATAATTACCATACTAAAACTGGACAGACTGTGCCATTACAATGCAACTCTAAATGAAGAGACTGTGTCATGGATTTAACTAAAATACTGCAATTTCGATTGGAGTAGCTGTGTCGTAGCTATAACTATGACAATGAAAACTGATTAAACAAACTGTGCCATGGAAGTAACTATGAGACTGCAACTCTGGCTGAACAGACTGGGCCACGGTTATACCTATCATACTGCAACTCTGACTAGGAAGACTGTACAAAGGTTGTTGTTGTTGTTGTTGTTGGGCTTAACGCCATTTTGCAGCATGCGATAGGCTATTCATGGCGGCCAGTATTAATGGTGGAGGAAGAAACCGGGAAATCACCGGAAAGAACCACCGACCAACGAGAAGCTACTGGCAAGCTTTCTCACATATCCACATTCGCCTAATCTTAGATTCGAACCTACGCAGACAGAGGTGAGATGGCAGTGATTCGAAACGGATAGCGCTTTAGACCACTCGGCCACTCGGGGCCCTCCTGTACAACGGTTATAACTAACAGGTCATAGAACACAATTAATTTTACTATATAATCTCTACATTTTGTTTCTCAGTACTGAACTTTCCACTGTGTGACAATCAAAGCAAATCATATATTAATCTAAAATACATTCGAAGATGACTTTACGGTGAAGTTCTTGTCGAGGGTTCACCTGCATTTTTGAGAGGCTAAATTGTAAACAAAACACCATGCAATGGAACACAGATTTCACTTCCGAATCATCACCTAATCATCATAACTGTGCACTATCACGGATATACACAAAGACAACCACATCATAAGCTCACATTTTAAAGAATAAACAATTGCCTTTAAATCCTTACCACCAAACGGAGACTGGACAAAAATGATCGAAAAATAGACTGGGACTACATTCGTGGATACTGAACTGGAATTATTAATTGTGGCCTGACTCCATCAGACTGTGACTGAGAGAGAGAGAGAGAGAGAGAGAGAGAGAGAGAGAGAGAGAGAGAGAGAGAGAGAGAGAGAGAGAGAGAGAGAGAGAGAGAGAGAGAGAGAGAGAGAGAGAGAGAGAGACCAAAAAGAGAGACGAATGTGAGGTAGGGAGAGACGAACGCGATGGAGAGGGAGAGAGAGAGACGAACAAGTGAGAGAGAGAGACGAACAAGAGAGTAAGAGAGTAAGAAAAGAGAGTAAGAAATAGAGAGATAAAAGAAAGTGAGAATGGGATGGAGAGAACAGAGATTGAGAAAGAGCGAGAGATATAGAGAATGAGAAAGAGAGAGAAAGAGAGAGTGAAAGAGAGACAAAAAAGTTGAGAGAGATAGTGAAAAGCGAGTGTGTGAGTGAGATATAGAGAATGCGAGAGACCAGAAAGAGAGAATGAGAGAGAGATAAAAAGAGAGAGGGAGAGAGAGAGAGAGAAAGACGTGAGAGAGATAAGAGTGAGAATGAGACAGAAGAGGAAAGAAAGTGCGACAGAGAAAGAGAATAGACATGTGTGTGTGAGAGAGAGAGAGAGAGAGGAGTGAGAGAGGAGAGGGAGGAAGAGAGGTTATAAGAGAGTGAATGAGAGAGGGAACGAAAAGTGTGTGTGTAAGAGGGAAAAGAGAGTGAGTAAAATATATAGAGAGACAATAGAGAGTGGGAGTTAGAGAGAGAAACTGAGAGAGAGGGAGGGAGAGATAAAAAAGAGAGTGAGAGGAAGAGAGAAGAGGGAGAAAGAGAGAGAGAGAAAGAAAGAGAAAAGAGAGTCAGGGAGAGGGGAGAGAGAGAGAAATGAGTGAGAGAGCGATATAGAGATAGAAAAAAGAGTGAGAAAGGAAACTGAGTGAGCGAGACGAGAGATCCAAGAGAAAGAGAGAAAAGAGAGACGAGAAACAGATCGAAACGAGAAAGACCGAGATGAAATAAAGCAAGACGAGAGAGACGAAAGTGAGCGAGGCAGGAGAGAGAGAGACTGAGACAGAGACAGAGAGAGAGAGGGAGAGCGATACGTGAGAGAAGGAGAGAGAATGACGAGAGACGAGAGTGAGACGATAGAGATGCGACATAGCGCGAGAGGAGAGAGATACGAGAGAAAGTGAGGCGAGAGAAAGAGAGAGAGAGACAGGGGAGAGAGCGTAGGAGAGATAGACCAGAGAGTGAGAGACGATACGGAACGAGAATGAGACGAGAGAGACAAGAGGGAGAGCGTGACGAGCTAGAGAGACGAGAGAAAGAGAGAGACAAGAAAGAGACCAGACAGAGAGAGATTAGAGGTAGAGAGACGAGAGAAAGAGAGAGAGACACGAGATAGAGCGAGACGAGAGAAAGAGAGGCAAGAGAGATATAGACATAAAAGAGTGACGAGAGAGACTAATGAGAGAGAGACTAGAGAGAGACTGACGAGGCAAACGAGAGAGAGAGACTGTCGAGAGAGAGACTAACGTGAGAGAGACGAGAGAGATGAGAGATAGACGAGAGAGACTAACGAGAGAGCTACGATACAGTGAGCGATACAAAAGAGAGACATGAGAGAACGAGACGAAAGGGAGAGAAAGAGAGAAGAGAGAAAGCGAGACGAGAGAGAGATGAAAGAGTGCGACAAGAGAGATGAGATATAGCGAGACGAGAGAGAAGTGAGAGCAGAGAGAGACTAGAGATAGCGAGACGAAAGAAGATATGGGAGAGAGACGAGAGACAGAGAGAGATTCTAGAGATCGCGAGACGTGTGTGAGAGAGATACGAGAGAAAGTTAGGAGTGTGATAGATTCGAGAGAGAGACGAGAGATAGCGAGGCGAGGGAGAGAGAGCGAGACAAGAGAGAGCGATACGATCGAGAGAACGCGACATGAGAGACGAGAGATGAAAGAGAGAGCGAGACGAGAGAGACGATATAGAGACTAGAGAGAGTGAGACGAGAGAGAGACGAGAGAGAGTCGTGAACGAGCGAGACTAGAGAGAGACGAGAAAGAGAGCGAGACGAGAGAGGGACGATATAGAGCGAGATTAGAGAGAGACGTGAGAGCGAGAGACGATAAAGACTAACGAGAGAGCGAGAGACGATAGAGAGAATGACTATCTCTTACTCTCATTTTTCTCTCTCTATGTTTTCTCTCTCTCTTTTCTCTCACACCTTCACTCTTGTGTATATCTTAATCTCTTTGTCTCCATCAACTGCAAATCAATTTTTTGTTTATATCCCTCTGTCTGTCTGTCTCTCTCATACGTTTCCCTTTCACACTTATGTCACAATCTATCTTCTCACTCTGTTTTCTCTCTATTTCACACACACTTTTCTCGGTCTGTCTTCTTTTTTTATCGTATTCTCTCTCTCTCTCTCTCTCTCTCTCTCTCTCTCTCTCTCTCTCTCTCTCTCTCTCTCTCTCTCTCTCTCTCTCTCTCTCTCTCTCTCTCACCTCCATTCTCTCCACTCTCTATCACACACTTTTTCTTTCAAAAACACTATCTGTCCTCTCTCTCTCTCTCTCTCTCTCTCTCTCTCTCTCTCTCTCTCTCTCTCTCTCTCTCTCTCTCTCTCTCTCTTGTCTCTCACACTGTTTTTTCTCTGTTGCCCTCTCTAGCTCACTCATGTTTCCTTTCTCACTCTTTTTCTATCTCTATATCGCTCTCTCACTCATTTCTCTCTCATTCTCTATCATTCTCTATCTATCTATCTATCTATCTATCTATCTATCTATCTATCTATCTATCTATCTATCTATCTATCTATCTATCTATCTATCTATCTATCTATCTATCTATCTATCTATCTATCTATCTATCTATCTATCTATCTATCTATCTCGTTAGTCTCTTTCCCTCCCGTTCCTATATCTCTTTCTCGTTAGTCTCTATCCCTCCCCTTTGTCTCTTTCTCTTTAGTCTCACCCGTTCGTTTCTCTTTCTCGTTAGTCTCTCTCCCTCCCGTTCGTCACTCTCTTTCTCTCTCGTTAGTCTCTCTCCCTACCGTTGGTCTCTCTTGTTAATCTCTCTCCCTCGCGCTCGTCTCTATCTATCTATCTATCTATCTATCTATCTATCTATCTATCTATCTATCTATCTATCTATCTATCTATCTATCTATCTATCTATCTATCTATCTATCTATCTATCTATCTAGTCTCTTTCCCTCCCGTTCCTATCTCTCTTTCTCGTTAGTCTCTATCACTCTCATTTGTCTCTTTCTCTTTAGTCTCACCCGTTCGTTTCTCTTTCTCGTTAGTCTCTCTCCCTCCCGTCTCTCTCTCGTTAGTCTCTCTACCTCCCATTCGTCTCTCTCGTTAGTCTCTCTCCCTACCGTTTGTCTCTCTTGTTAATCTCTCCATCGCGCTCGTCTCTCTCGTTTCACCGTCTCCCACCCGTTCGTCTCTCTCTCTCTCGTTAGTCTTTCTACCTCCCGTTAATCTTTCTCGCGTTAATCTCTCTCTCGTTAGTCTCTCTCCATCCCGTTCGTCCATCTCTCTCGTTAGTCTCTCTCCCTCTCGTTAGTCTCTCTCTTTCTCCTTAGTCTCCCCCTCTCGTTTATCTCTCTCTTTAGTCTCTCCCGTTCGTCTCTCTTTCTCGTTAGTCTCTCTCCTTTTCTTTCGTCTCTCTCTCAATCTCTCTCTCGTTAGTCCCTCTCCCTCCCGATTGTCTCTCTCTTTAGTCTCTCTCTCGTTTCTCTTTCTCGTTAGTCTCTCTCTCCCTGCCATTCGTCTCTCTCTCGTTAGTCTCTCTACCTCCCGTTCATATCTCTCTCTCGTTAGTCTCTCTCCCTACCGGTTGTCTCTCTCTCTCTCGTTTGTCTCTCTCCCTCACGCTCGTCTCTCTCGTTACACGTCTCCCACCCGTTGGTCTCTCTCTCTTGTTAGTCTCTATCCCTCTCGTTAATCTCTCTCTCTCTCGCGTTAATCTCTCTCACGTTCGTCTCTCTCTCTCTCTAGTCTCTCTCCCTCCCGTTCGTGTATCACTCTCTCTCTCGTTCGAATCTCTCCTTCCAGTTCGTCTCTATCTCATTAGTCTCTCTCCATCCCTTTTGTCTCTCTCGTTAGTCTCTATCTCTCCTGTTCGTCTCTCTCTTTCTCGCTAGTCTCTCTCCCTCCCGTTGTCTCTCTCTCTTTAGTCTCTCTCCCGTTCGTCTCTCTTTCTCGTTAGTCTCTCTCCTTCCCATTCGTCTCTCTCGTTAGTCTCTTCCTCCCGTTCGTCTCTCTCTCTTTCGTCTCTGCCCCTCCCGTTTCTTTCTCTCTCTCTCTCTCTCTCTCGCTCTCTCTCTCTCTCTCTCTCTCTCTCTCTCTCTCTCTCTCTCTCTCTCTCTCGTTAGTCTTTCTACCTCCCGTTAATCTTTCTCGCGTTAATCTCTCTCTCGTTCGTATCTCTCTCTCTCCTTAGTCTCTCTCCATCCCGTTCGTCCCTCTCTCTCTCGTTAGTCTCTCTCTTTCTCCTTAGTCTCCCCTCCCGTTTATCTCTCTCTCTTTAGTCTCTCCCGTTCGTCTCTCTTTCTCGTTAGTCTCTCTCCCTCCCGTTCCCCTCTCTTTCTCGTTAGTCTCTCTCCCTCCCTTTCGTCTCTCTCTCTCAATCTCTCTCGTTAGTCCCTCTCCCTCCCGATTGTCTCTCTCTCGTTTCTCTTTCTCGTTAGTCTCTCTCTCCTTGCCATTCGTCTCTCTCTTGTTAGTCTCTCTACCTCCCGTTCATATCTCTCTCTCGTTAGTCTCTCTCCCTACCGGTTGTCTCTCTCTCGTTTATCTCTCCCTCACGCTCGTCTCTCTCGTTACACAGTCTCCCACCCGTTGGTCTCTCTCTCGTTAGTCTCTCTCCCTCCCGTTAATCTCTCTCGCGTTAATCTCTCTCACGTTCGTCTCTCTCTCTCGTTTCTCTCCCTCCCGTTCGTGTCTCACTCTCTCTCTCTCGTTAGAATCTCTCCTTCCAGTTCGTCTCTATCTCGTTAGTCTCTCTCCATCCCTTTTGTCTCTCTCGTTAGTCTCTATCTCTCCTGTTCGTCTCTCTCTCTCTTTCTCGCTAGTCTCTCTCCCTCCCGTTTTCTCTCTCTCTCTCTCTTTAGTCTCTATCCCGTTCGTCTCTCTTTCTCGTTAGTCTCTCTCATTCCCATTCGTCTCTCTCGTTAGTCTCTTACTCCCGTTCGTCTCTCTCTCTCTTTTGTCTCTGCCTCCTCTCTCTCTCTCTCTCTCTCTCTCTCTCTCTCTCTCTCTCTCTCTCTCTCTCTCTCTCTCTCTCTCTTTAGTCTTTCCCGTTCGTCTCTCTCTCTCTTTAGTCTCTCCCGTTCGTCTCTCTCTCTCTCTCTCTCTCTCTCTCTCTCTCTCTCTCTCTCTCTCTCTCTCTCTCTCTCTCTCTCTCTCTCTCTCTCTCTCTCATTTCCATATCCTTTTAAATTTGGATTTCTTAAAGAGGTTGGAGCTATATCTGCTGCATTTATTCTTCAAGAATATTTGATATACTATACTAATCATAACCCCAATTTGTATGCTGGTTTTTTTTGGATAATGAAAAGGCATTCGATAGACATGGTATTGTGGACTACTAGAAAAATTTAAAAAGCTAGGAATTATTGCAAAAATGTGGAGAATAATCGCTCATTCCTACACAAAGTCAAGCGACTGTGTAACATGTAGGGGAGGTATATCTAATACATTTCCTTTAAAGAAAGGTGTTGGTCAAAGGCGCGTAATGTCCGCTTTTCTTCTTTTATTCGTGTACATAAATGACATATTGAATGAACTAGTAACGTCTAATTGCGGAATAACAATGAATCAGGTGAACATACCTGGCATGCTTTTGGCAGACGACACTACTCGACTAAGTTCTACGCTAAATGGATTACAGATACAGCTTATCGGTAGGCAGAGAAGTGGAAATTTAAATATAACCCTAACAAGAGTAATTGGATTATATTCAGTCGAAAAAAGGAAGTGTACTCAGCAAATGGAATTACTTTGGGGTTACAGAACATTCCTAGAGCAAAAAAAGTAAAATATGCAGGAGTTACTTTTTCACAATCAATGAAAATAAATGATCGTATAGACTATTCAAGCCATAAAGCTAAACATGTAACCAACTCACTATGCTCAATTGGTTTAAATGCAAATGGAATTAATCCTGTAGTTTCCGTGAAAGTATGGGAAAGAGTCATATTGCCGTCTGCTCTGTATGGCTCCAAACTCTGGTTTAATATGTCATATCAAGGCATTGAAGCATTGTAGAAAAGACAACGATATTTCGCCCGAAAAGTACAAGGTTTTCCTCAAAGATCGCCTATTGGATCTACGATATCATGCTTGGGTATGATTTCAATGGAAGCTCGCATAGATAAACAAAAACTCATATTCCTTGGTCGCATGTGTAGAACATTGGCAAACTTAATTGCTAAAAAAGTTTTCCTCTGGACAGTTGAAAATTTGATCTTCGACCCCCAACATAGCTATAATTCTTTAAGTACTGTACTCAAAAAGTATGATTTAGAAGACTATCTCAACGACTTCATTTTCATTGGAAAATTTCCAGACAAAATATCATGGGAAAACTTAAGTGGGACAAGAATAAGGGTATTTGAGGAGAGAAAACATGAAATGTGTATCAGACATCCATCAGAGGGATTGCGTAGATTTCTAAACATTAATCCAGGACTAAAAATGCACCATCTATGGAAGGTTGCTTACACTGACTCAAGCAGAGAAATGGAATATGGGACATTAATTTGTATTGGAAGAATAAAAGCAAGACCTGGACTGTGTCCCTTATGTGGCAAAATAAGTCATGACCGTATTTTGCACATTTCCATGAATTATCCCTTAACCTTAGACGACAGAAACCACTTGATGGAAAGTCTATTTTCGTATATGCCTCCAGTGATTTACCATGATTTCTGTGATCAGATCGATGATGATATACTGATTATGCTACTTGGTGGTTTAAATGAGATCTTAGAACGTTTGGAATATCAGGCATGGATTAATGTGATCAGACTCTCTACCAAGTACTTCATTAAGATAAAGGATACTATATACTCGATTCAATAGGAAACGTGCACAGAATATAAGGAATTAAATATTTGTACTGGACTTCAGAAAAATTGGGATACTATTTTTTATATTTTTTTTGTGTAGTTCTACTTTCAAAATGTTGAAGCATATATTTACTCTGTAGTTATATTTTTAAAATTTTTTAAAAGATTAATCATCTTTTAATCTATCTATTTGGTAGCTATATTAATATTAGTTTGCTATTACAAGTAATTCAGAAGACTTTATAAGTAACGAATCGACATTTTTGTGATTTAAAATATTACATTACATTTCTATACTTTATCTTAAAATCTTCAGAAAATGGAGGAATTAAAGAATCTCTCACTCGCACAGACACACGCACGCTTGATTAACATATGCCAGGATCTTTGTGTTTTACATAAAATTACGTATTTTCAGCTAGTGCTAAAACTTAAGCATATCGTCGTCGTCGTAGTCACACACACACACACACACACACACACACACACACACTATTTGCACTGGCAGCAAAGGTTCATCAAGGTGACTGTTTTGACAATTAGTTTCAGTGGATCACATTTATTGTCGTAATTGAAAGGCGAGCTTTGGTCGGTCAAGGGCGTGTACTTATCATCCGACTGATTTAGAAAAAAGCAAGAGTCTGCATCGCGTGACTAGATATAAGACGAAGTATTATTAGATCAGTATTACAGTCATACAGTCATAACAGAGCCAGACATACATTACACATAAAAATCCTACACACAGCCAGACGTACATTACACATCAATCCTACACACAGCCAGATGTACATTACACATCAATCCAACAAACAGATGTCCTTAGAGGACTCACCAGTCCTGCACACTGTCAGACTGCCTTACAAGACACATCAATCTAGTGACATGATGCCAAAGGTGACGAGTTCGAATCCTGTACAGATTCACTCTGAGGTACTTTGCTCACATTCGTTTGGTACGTCTGCGGGTGTATCAGATGTGGTACTTAGTCAAAAAGCCTCGGCACTTCTATGGGTGTCTGTAAGGTACTTTATTCACATAGCCTTGGCACTTCTGTTGGTGTTTTTGGATAAAGCATTTTATTCACATTGACTCAACACTTATATGTGAGTCTCTGGGTAATGCTTTACTCTCAATAGCCTCGGTACTTTGTGGGTATCTCTGGGTTAGGTACTTTACTCACATTGACTTGGCATTTCTGTGAGTATCTCTGGGTAAGGCAATTTTCTCACATTGACTCGGCACTATATAGTCTTTCAAATACTGATGTGCCCTTAAACACCAAACATTCAAACAAACAAGCTCACCCATACAAGCTCCTGAAATAATTTGTATGCTGCTCGGCCGTAATAGCAAAATATGGTTTATTTAAACTTTATCTTGCACAAAGAAGAACCCTTAATAAAAACCAAAACGCCTTCGTTAAATGCAAAGTCTCTTAGATCCGGCAAGTCTGCTAACAATGACAGTGCATTTTACCTCAAGTTGCCACTATCAGTAAAGGACAATAGGTTTGAGCCTAGTAGACTGTGCTGGGACCAATACAGGGAAATTCCAGTCAAGGGGGTTTCACTATTTGTCCGCCTTGCCAAATTTTTCTAACTGCTCCGGTGTCCTAATGGCTGGAGCGTCCGCCTCAGATGCTCGAAGACGCAGGTTCGAACCTCGGCTGAGTCTTGTTGTTGTTGTTGTGTTTAACGCCATTTTTCAGCACATGATAGGCTATTCATGGCGGCCAGTATTAATGGTGGAGGAAGAAGCCGGAAAATCACCGGAAAGAACCACCGACCCACGAGAAGCTACTGGCATGCTTTCTCATATATCCACATTCGCCGAATCCTAGACTCGAACACACGCAGACAGAGGTGAGATGGCAGTGATCCGTAACGGACAGCGCTTTAGACCACTCGGCCACTCGGGGCCCCCTAGGCTGAGTCTTGCAAAGACTTATAAAAATAGTAGTAAAGGATGCATCTCTTGGCGCTCAGTATTATGAGGTTAGTGTTAGGAAAGTCGGACTGGTGTCAGGATAATGTGACTGGGTGGGGCATGATGCTACATGTTTGTGATATGGCGATCGAGTGCTAGACAACACTGCAAAATGTCACACTGCAGACATAACGAAATGACGAATTTTTTTTAAAAAAATACGTTAAAAATCCAACATACACACACAGTTTCATATAATAATAATAATAATAATAATAATAATAATAATAATAATAATAATAATAATAATAATAATAATATGAACAATAGGGTATGTTTCAGAAAAAGCAAACAAGACAACATTAAACTTATCATAGTATGTGTACCACATAACCGATGAATTTACTTGTTTGCAACATTGTATCATTGATTAACAATGTTGATAAGTCCAAGGAAAGTGCACACGAATCGTTACAACGAACCATATTCTTGTATGTTACTTGGTGTAATGTCTATTTCATGGCTTTAATCCAGCACGTAGTCTTTCTCGCTCTCATTCCACATTTTTACGCAGTTTTTCCGTTATGCTTGAGTGGGGAAGGGAGAAGAGAAAGCAGTAGGATGGTGATGAAAAGTGTACCATATTAAATTAATTTAGAAAACGGGGATTATTAATACTTTTCATCATTATTTTTTATACATCACTAGTGACTAAATTGTGGAAATCGATCATTGATTTAGAATGAACTGCAGACGCTCGCGAGAAAGTTTATATATGCGTATTATTGTACCATGGGCGGATCACAATTTTGATATACCAATTGTGTGTGTGTGTATATACTTTAAAACAGTACATATACAAAAAATACAAGTATACATAGAAATTAAAAGTAAGTAATGTATAAATATTTGTCCTATTGTCGATTCACTGCAGGAAGACTAGAACCACTTAGTAATTGATCATTATCGTCAATAAAACAACCTACTGAGGTTGAAGCCAATATAGCATTTTGATGAGGTCTAAAGTGAGATAAAATTTATAAGCTAATAAAATATAACAATTATTTAACATTTAAATAGTAACAGGATTATTTTTTAACTGGTCCTGACTGGTTGAAACTAGCTGCCCAACCTAAGTTTGCATACTAAAGAAACTATTATTGATCCGGAACTTAACGTGCACATCAGTTGTTTGTATTATTCTCAGTGAACAGACCTATTCTAATAACGCCGAGAAGTGGAATGGCTTTGAACGGTGCTGGACCAAGTAATCCTGTTGTCATTGTACATGGTGGAGCATGGAATGTTCCGGATCATCTCTTGGAGGGATCCATGAATGGGGCCAAGGCGAGTGCGAGGGCCGCATACCAAATTTTGAAAACTGGAGGGTCCGCACTGGATGCGGTTGTGGCTGCGGTACGGGTTTTAGAAGATGACGTCTGCTTTGACGCTGGTAAGGAAATTTGCCTGTTTCTAGCAACAACACAAAATGTCATTAAATCGTTAAGTAAGATGAATACAAGTCGAACATGCTGCTACGCACAGTTACTGTCGAGTCATGGCAACACAATGCTCTTTACACGCAAGAACACAAATCGGATCAATAAGTGCATTCATTAGACTTAAAATAATGTTTTTTCTTTAAGATGATAACGATATACAACAATCTTTACTGTTGGAAAAAATACAGGGAACATGCCTTTGTAAAAATAAACATTTTTTTTTAAACACATGGTAAAATTTTGCACAAATGTATCCTATACTAAAACACAGTTATTGCATGCGTGTTCATACCCCTGAATCACATCCATGGAACCAGCGAATAAATAATAATAAAAAAAAAAAACAACCACCTCCACAAATGACATTTAAATCATGGAAGTGTAATATCAGTGTACTGTTGCATCACCTTTACGTAAAAATTGCTGTGAAGCGCAGTTTGCAATGTATTATGTGTTGGCTGTATATTTTGATGTAATAAACTTCCGTAATTAAGTCATATAGACAAACCCCCTTTCACATTTATCTTGTATTCCATACTTGCAAAACACATTTATCTTGTATTTCATACTTGTAAAACAGTGGCAGGAAACGTTTATTTTATAAAGTGTTCTCCATTAGTCACCTACCATGTTTTATGTATACTGAACTCGTGCACTAGTGTTTTTGTTTGTATGCAGACACACGTGTTTGCCTTTATGTTTAACTTTGATACTCAACTGAAAGATGATGAACAACGTTCAGGCTGAGTTTATATTTGATTGATAATTGCTACACCTTGCTGTCCCTTCCGTGTGTATGCTGTAGTCTGCTTTCAAAACTGAGTCGTGCTTAAAGGGAAAACCTCAAAACAAATGTTTGACCTTATGGAACAGTCGTAGTACGTTGATGAAGGCATTTCATGTTGTCATTGAAAAATCGATTTTTTTTTGTGCTTGATTTGAGCTGCCCTGTTTTGTACTCACAAGTATCTGTGTCTTGCTCTGTCCTGTTTCAAATGCTATGGACCCGTTAAGAACAAGTGTAGTGGAAGAAAATCAATAGCTAGACAATTATCCAGGAAGCCATTCAATTAAGCGGTGACATAGTGTCAGTCATTTATTTTTGGTACAAATTGAATATTTGACACTTTAGTACAAACGATGCCAGTCAGCACTGGCCATACATGTATTCTACTGGTTGTATGAGTATTTGAAGTATGAGGGGCACGTATATTCATGTATCATTCACCAGCCAAGTTTATAGGGAATTATTCCCCATAAAATCAAGATTTCCGTAATCGATAAATAGATCTGGCTAGCACAGATACTAAATCTCTCTCTCTCTCTCTCTCTCTCTCTCTCTCTCTCTCTCTCTCTCTCTCTCTCTCTCTCTCTCTCTCTATATATATATATATATATATATATATATATATATATATATATAATATATATATATATATATATATATATATATATATATATATATATATATATATATATATATATTAGTCAAATGAACTCCAGTATGTTGATGTTTTGACTGTAAATTAAACTCCATCCTATAGATATGGTGTGGTGATGAATTCAGCATGTTTGTATGTTGGTAGGTAGGTAGGTAGATAGGTAGCTTTTCATGGCACGTCAGCACAACAGTAGCTATATGAGGGTATAAAGGTAAGTTCGAAAACTATTTAATTCAACTCCAGTATATTAGTACGTTGATTTGTCCTCAGCTGGCATTTCAGACATAAGCTGTCAAGACCAAAGCAGGCCACACATAGGAACATGCATCCAATTAAAAGGAATGTGTTAGTTCTTTGGATCGTAGTCGTATATCGCCTTGTTGGCATGCAACAGTCGTCAGTGTCTACGCGTTTGCGTTCGGTTTAATTTGTACTATAAACTGATATACCATGCCACGAGAGAAAGCCAGGTATTTCCACAAATGCTCATTTATATTCGCCAACATTATCCGTTGCTTTGCCAGTCCGTACCGGTGAGTCGATGATGCAATGTATACCCTTCGGGGAAAAACAATACAAACTGGCGGCCTTCCAAAGCAGTTAAATCTCGACCGACAATCTCAATCCTGTCCAACTGACCCAGATAAGACGTATCCATAATTTAGCCTTGGCCGCAAATTACAGACGAATGAATAAATTTTGTGGTGTAAAGTTGATGACTATATGTAGTTTAAAACTATCGTTATTTTGGAAGGCCATTTTTTTAAAAAAATTAATATTTTAATCAGTTCTCACGGCGTGTGTGGGCCCTGAAAGGCCTAATGGTAGAAGGTTCTTGCTTTTACAGATCATTCACATCTCACCGATGTCCGCGTGGGTTCGAGTCTCGGCTCATTCAGCGTGGGTAGTTGAGAAAGTTTGCCAGTAGATAGGTAGCTTTTTTATGGCACGTCAGCACAAAAACTATTTAATTCAACTCCAGTATATTAGTACGTTGATTTGTCTTCAGTAGCTTCCCTTAGTTTGATTCCTCCTGCGGTCCTACCGGGTTCTTCCTCCACAAAATATTCTGGCCGCCATGTATAGGTTGCCATGTGCTGAAAATAACTTTTAAACCACTGAACTCTAAAGCCAGACGTTACCTTGTGTATAACGATAGTGATCGTGAATTACAAGTTCTGAGTGCGGGTTCCTTTCAGCGTTAACTGAACATACACAGTTTAAGCGAACTGGAAAGTAGAGGAAACCGCCAGACTGTAGATAGGTTAACATACCGGAACCTCGGCTAGCGAAGAGGCTGTTACTACTGATGAGAAAAGTTGTAATATTTTCAGTGACTAAGGAGAAAACATTGAAATTTCGTATGAGACGCCGTAACCGACAAAAGCTGGTCCAATCAGAATGTTGCTGTTGAAATTTGAATGTCATATTCAGAATTCCAATTTCACGTGTTGTATCAAAAATGGTTGTCAGTAAAGTTCGATTTTCCTTGTTGAGATTTTAGATTGTATGTTAAATTAAACAGTAGTGGTTGAAAGTTATATTTTCTATGTCAAGTTTTTAGATTGTGTCGTTTGAATTACACGGCGGTGGTTCAAATTTCAATGTCATAATGTCGAGAATTTCTAAGTTACGTATTGATTCAAAGAGTTTATGTTGAAAGTTCCAATTTATATGTTGAGTATTTATATTTCATCTGTTGAATTAGACAGCACTGGTTGAAAATTCGATGTCCAATGTCGAGATTTTAGTTTGTAACTTCTGAATTTTAATGTAATATGTTGAGAAATTCAATTGAACATGTTGAATCACATTGATTGTGCTGAAAGATTTTCGTATGTTGAGATTTTAGATTGTATCTGTTGAATTACACCGCGGGTGATAGAACATTTTATTGCTATTTTTATACGGTGAAATGATGTGTTGGTGTTAAAAGTGACATTAACAATGTCCACTTTAGCAATTCAAAATAATATTAAGTATTAAGATAAAACATTCGTTTATTCATTTATGGGATGTCATTACATTTCATGCAATTACATTTCGAAAAAAACATTCAAAGGTCGAAAATTATTATGAATTTCTTCGCTAGAGGTCGCTCTCGTAAACGTACTGCATTATTTGTAACAAGGAGGATGCTCCTCGTTGAAGTGAAACTCAACAGACGAAATCAAAGGTCTTACAGGATATTTAGGGGGGGGGCAAACTTTCATCCGACGATGACCTATTTCAGAAAAATGATAATAATAGTACATTAAAGATACAAAAAAATAATTAATGATTTCTGTTGAAAGGATGCTTGCAAGATTCTGACTGAGGTATTAAGGTTAATTCCTTAAACAACTGGTGGGTTTTATACTGAACCGATACTACCACCAATTCCTGTTTTTTACATTAATTTTTTTTTATAGGAAAGAGCTCTTTTGAACATTTTTCTGAGACTAAGCGGCTAAAAGAATCAGAAAGTATCTTATTCATCTTTAAAATTCGCTAGTACTAAAACAAATTAACATACCTTTCATTACCCCTCAACCATCTACATTTTTTAGATATTTACCTCTGTAGCAGAAACATGTAAATACGCAAGCCATGTCGGCTGCTCATTTTCAGCCCAATTTACACATTTGATCTCCATTGCTAGTCCAACTGTGACGGGCAGTCACCAACAAGCCAACCCATTTTTAAGCCTAACTTAATTTAAATGTAAACCACATTACAGATCTAGATTGTGTGTGAATTTATAAATGCTAGGGTTTTGATAATTAGGCTCATGACTTCTACCTTAAAAATTGGGGTGTCAAAATACGAAACTATCCGGTGAGACCTAAATACTCGCCATATGAAATGGAACATACAACGTGTGAATTATGGATTCTCTAAATGTGATTTTGGAATTTCAACCTGTCATTTATAATAATTATTTGCACACTCATTTTATTATTATATTTTCTCTCGTGTACTGCAGAAATAAAGAAGCGCGTCTTTTTGTCAGCGTATGTGATATTTATGACTGACTGCTGGCTGAAAGACCACGGGTAGGCCAGTTGTAGTCGCTTTCAGGAAAACAAAAAAAGCACCCTTGTGTGTGTGGGTTTTTTTTTTTGTATGTTTGCTTTGTTTCTTGTTTTGTTTTGTTTCATATGGCATATAAAATTTTCTAGAATTGGAACCAGCTTGCTAGCCTGTATTTGTAATATTCCTGCCTTTAACCTCTTCCATCTCATATTTTTGTCTACACCTGATGATACATCTGTTGCAAACATCATAATGGGTTGTAACAATCGTACACCATGTATGTTCAAGGAATAGTAACACCATTTTTTAAAGTTCCCTAAATCATTGATAAATAAATCCATTTACAGAACCAAAACTTCCTCTTTATACAGCTGTATACGTCAAATTATACTAACATTTTCACGCACAAATAAAGATAGACAAATGAAAACACGAAACCATGTTGGCATTGGTCACAGGATGCTATTATTGGTTGATGTTACAAATATACAGTTGGAAAAAAAAAGAATTTTGAAATTTGGTTTTCATAATTACAAAGGAAAAGTTCTTCATTATATATCAATATGAAAAGTTATTGATAAAGAATAGTGAACAATATTTTTTTTTCCATTTATTTACTGTAACCATTCTCATTGGTGAGGGATCCGCATTGGCTCCGTAGTTAGCTTGTACTCACGGAGGAAAGAATACGGGTTCGAGTTCTACCGTCGCATGAGCTCGGATAGGCTACCATGGTGTGTTCCTTTGCTACTGTCTTTATTCCGTTTGCCGCATCACTAACTAACTTTCTTGTGTCTACCGTAAAAAACTGAACTAAACCAAACACTCGTTCGTAAAAGACGAATGAAGCTTGTCTTCATTACTTTGTTCTTTGGCTTGGGGTGTTTTATTGTATTTTTGTTTGTTTGTTTGTGGTTATTTTAGTTTTAATATCATAACTAAATTTTGCATCTTTCATGTCTGATAATAATGTGGTGTGTGTCTGGGTAGAATCTGAGAAACGAACCTAATGTACCCAATTTTATGTTTCAGGAACCGGGTCAGTGCTCAACTCGAAAGGCGAGGTAGAAATGGACGCCATTATTATGGATGGGGAGACACTTAAGGCCGGTGGCGTCGCCTGCGTCCAGAATATCAAGAAT
The DNA here is from genome assembly GCA_016746295.1 of Potamilus streckersoni. Taxonomy (NCBI): domain Eukaryota; kingdom Metazoa; phylum Mollusca; class Bivalvia; order Unionida; family Unionidae; genus Potamilus; species Potamilus streckersoni. Next base: position 3,915,483 of record JAEAOA010002356.1, read on the forward strand.
CCGATAGATCTGGCCAGACTTGTCATGGATGAGGTTAGAAAATCTCGGAAATGGCTGACAGAAGATTTTGCTCATCAACGAATATTTATGCAGCAAGGAAAAATAACTATTTCGTTTTCTTTTAGATTATTTTACTTGCGGTTGGTTTTCATTTTTATCAACAGGGTTCACCGCACTACAGGCACTAACAGTGTAGATTGATTCATTTTTAAATTCCAACAGAGTTTAGTATGCTACTCCCGATTTATTTTTATAACACCATTTGTGCTATATAAAACATTATATGAAGCAAATGAATAAACACATTAACAAAATCATGAATATTCATGCGATTTTGTTAGGTGGTGTAGGGGTGGTGTAGCTTGACCCTGGTTGCTCTCATCTTCCAAACGAAAATAAGTATGCCTCAACTTTCGAATGGTCTCGGTTTTCCGCTGTATTAGTTCAGAAAGGTAGATAATGACGTAAACAAAACTCCCTTTTGTCCTTATTTCAGACTGAGCACGTGCTTCTAGTCGGGAAGGGGGCTAACCAGTTTGCTGAAGAAATGGGTGTAAAGACTGTCCCAGTATCTGAGCTTGTAACTGCGGAAGCAATGAGGGAGTTTGCATGCTACAAACAATACGGGAACGCAGTGGAGGAGCTCTTCGGACGAAAGTCAGTCTAAATACAAACTTTATTTGATTTATATTTTACAGCAAGTTCATATGACTACTGCCAAGTACAATCGATGAACCCCCGCTTCAACGGTAAGATGGTTTTGGAGCGACGTCTTGTAATGAGATCAAATGTCATTGGCTTTCCAGCAAAATTTTAATAATACAAAGTATACGGCTTTCTGTGGTTTTCTTAGAGCTTTGTTGCGTCTAGCTGAATCCAAGTAGTGCTACTCATGTTTGTAAAATACCTTAAAGGTGAACCAAAATATACGGATTCATTTAAGATGTATGTTACAGTGGAAACTAATGACGCACGCACAGTACAAATCTAAACCTACTTAAAATAGTATTTTAGTGAATTTTAAGTTTGTTGCCTGATACTTTCCTGTAAAAAAAACAAAAAAGAATGTATAACAATTCACTACAGTCATCATATTAGCAACGTGTTGACAACATTGCTCAAGTTTAGCCTGTTTTATAGAATTACGTAACTTGTGTTTACAAGGTTTTTTTTAGTGTGGCCAATATGTTCATCTTTGCTGGACAAAGTTAACATGTCTCGAACATTTAGTAAGGCCGTTAAACTTACCTGGGTTAACAAATTAATAAATCATGAAAAACAGTTCCCCATGAAACTGCTTCTAAATAAAGAAATTCAACAGGTGTTTGGGAAACATATTTTGGAATTACAATGAACCTGGTATGAGAGTTACTGTAACATGCTTTAAACATTTTTGAGAGGATTTTTTATGTTTATTCTTTCTTGGAACTGTTTAGACTAGGCTGAATTAGCTGTTGAACTCCGTGTTCAGGTTATTCTGAGTCAATTGTTATGATATTGCTCTCAAATCAAAATGGTTTATAAAATGATGTGCTACAAACATTTGATTTATATAAAAAATGTGACTTTGTAGATAATGCTTAACACTTGTATGGATTTGTTGACTTTTCTGCTAATTACAGTATTCATATTAATTACATAGAATTCTATGGCATAATAGCAGCATTACAGGGCCATTAAAAATATGTTGGAAATCTCTCTGAAATTAGAATCTGTCAAACATATGAGAGTTATGCAAGTTATGTGTAAACTTTGATTCTCATCTTTTTAAAAAAAATAGGGATGGACGAATTGATCTTGACGGGTAGGGCCGCCCGCTCTCCCAACCGTAATAAAATGAAAAATAAAACACAAAAAAATTTCATGTTTGAAACAAAATGAAGGTGATAAAGGGGGTGGGTGAACTGGACAAAATTAAAGTTGAGAAACCCGAATCAGTAAAAATGGACCCGACAGGGTAGTTCCTGCCGTTATCCAGACCAGGACTTTGCCAAAATTTCCCTATTCCTCCATCCCTAAATAGCTATTTAGCCTTAAAAATCTCAGAGAAAGATCCAAATTGTTTTGGTCATACCGGAACTATTGAGGCAGTAATGCTTAAGGGCAAATAAAATGATAACGTACGTCGACATTTTTAGACGTAATCACCAAAGCGGTGTGATCCCGTTTAAACCGGTTTTTGTCGTCCGCGATGATGTCACGGGGAAAGCGTCTGTTATTAAGTTGCACAACAAAAAGATGCGAAAATATCGTAATTTATAAATAAACCTGGGAAAGCAATCGGCAGGAAGAAAAAAAAAGGACACACAAGTCCAATATATTGTAGGTTATAACGTAACTTTGCATTCATCGTATGTATAGATTGCTGTGTAGTTATATTTCAATTCGTACACAACATCTATTTTACCAACACAAATATCTTCCTTCATACACGTAAAAGACTGTAGAAACGCGTCTGTCAATTCAGAATTATTTTAGTGAAATTTTACATTATGCTAAATTATAATTTTGAAGAATTGTTTTATGTACAAGTTAAAAATAAAACGTACAAACAAAAATTCTCTGTTACATCTCAATCCCATTTATAATTGAACATCTTTACGCAATTGTACACTGATTTCTCCTGCACCAATAATAGTTCCGTCTAATATCAACTTTTTTGATGTATCTTCGCTAGCTAAGGTTCCGATATAACCCTGTCTTGGCTAGCGAAGATGAGTCTAATGCCGAACTGACAATGTAAAAGTCCATAGCGATCGATAATTTTCGTCTGGAAATTTTGTTGACATACTTTGCATATCACTCAAAAATCACGATTGAATAAACTTTGCTGGAACTTCATTACGATACAATTTTAAAACTAAAATTAATTTTTTAATTTATATCAATAAATATGCTTACATGACACATGTGACTATTACCTTAGTGGAGGTTACATACCCATCCCCTCTGTCCACCTGGCTATACCCTCTTCTCTCTTCAATTTATTATATTTATGGTCACACCACACTGCATTTTAGTGTATTTGATACCAAAGTGAGTGTCAATGTTTTAGGATTGATCATGTTACAGAATGAATGTCTGTCACTTCAGTATGGTAGATTTACCATGGGATATTCAGTGTGCAGTTTCAGATGTTTTGATTTCGTTCTGAGCATACCTTCATGTGGTACTGTTTGATTATCAAGCATAACAGGGACAAGAAAAGAAAAAGGGGGTGGGGTCTGACTGTATGTATGTTGAGTCTTGTAGAAAGAAAGGTAAAGAAAAAGCTTATAGTCGTTAATAATAGTGTTTTTGTATTCCCTTTCGATTTTGTGTTTCATTATGTTGTTATTTGTATGCCTTCGTTTACAGAGACATATTTAATCCTTACTACCTCGCATCATCCATGACTGTGTTATGATGCGAATTGACTGTTGTTATTGTTTAGACGTTTTCCATCATAACCTTCTTCTCGTGTCTAATTACGAGAAGGCAGGAAGTTCAGCATTCATAAGAATAAGGTGTCACATATGATGGTGTAGATTACATCTTTTGTGGGGAATGCTTGGCTGCGAAGAGGTGGGATCGCTGTAAGAAATAGACATGATACTCTTTTGAGCATGGAACCGCACTGAGAATAAAACAGCTCAAAGCCTTTTTTATATTCTGGAAGCTGCCTGATCACAAGTGCTACATCCAGTCTCAAAAGATGTTTGTCTAAAATGACGCGTGTTTCTTGCGTGCTTTCCAAGGACAGCTTTAACTTTATATCAAGTTTTAGTGGGGGGGGGTAGAGTGTGAGTGTGGACGGTATTTTTCCAAGTAACGACCTTTTGGATCATGTCCATAACCTTCCAGTGGTCATTCACATTGTAAACTTAATTAATTTAATTATTCACTATGGTGATTATCAATTACTTTGTTCCCAACTTCACAACGAAATCTAATAAGGTTTTATTGATTGAATGGTGCGATTAAACATCATTTGACTTCTATCCGATTGAACTGGCTTATTAATTAGGCTTTTTCCATTACCAAGTGAAAGCTGAACAATAATAAATGCTTAATCTAAATTCATTTCAATGTCCTTATTATATTCAGGATGTTAGGAGTTACGGCGTTTAGTCTGTAGATAGCTGTCGGACAAGTGCAACAGGAGCGAGCAGGTGTAATGAAGAAACGGTCATATGCATAGGGTCGTATTGTAGTGTTCCGAGGCAAGTCAATACCATAATTTGGAGAAGTCTGCTGGTCGTAATGGTTGTGGTGAGAGTCTCCCTCTTGGATCATAATTATGTGTTTCGACACCTGTATTCATGTTATTCATCCACCACTTTTGTTATGATACGAATGACTGTTGTTATTGTTTAGACGTTTTCCATCATAACCTTCTTCTCGTGTCTAATTACGAGAAGGCAGGAAGTTCAGCATTCATAAGAATAAGGTGTCACATATGATGGTGTAGATTACATCTTTTGTGGGGAATGCTTGGCTGCGAAGAGGTGGGATCGCTGTAAGAAATAGACATGATACTCTTTTGAGCATGGAACTGCACTGAGAATAAAACAGCTCAAAGCCTTTTTTATATTCTGGAAGCTGCCTGATCACAAGTGCTACATCCAGTCTCAAAAGATGTTTGTCTAAAATGACGCGTGCTTCTTGCGTGCTTTCCAAGGACAGCTTTAACTTTATATCAAGTTTTAGTGGGGGGGGGTAGAGTGTGAGTGTGGACGGTATTTTTCCAAGTAACGACCTTTTGGATCATGTCCATAACCTTCCAGTGGTCATTCACATTGTAAACCTAATTAATTTAATTATTCCCTATGGTGATTATCAATTACTTTGTTCCCAACTTCACAACGAAATCTAATAAGGTTTTATTGAATGAATGGTGCGATTAAACATCATTTGACTTCTATCCGATTGAACTGGCTTATTAATTAGGCTTTTTCTATTACCAAGTGAAAGCTGAACAATAATAAATGCTTAATCTAAATTCATTTCAATGTCCTTATTATATTTAGGATATGAATTATTGATTGGAGCACGCTTCTCCTACACTCCAATCAATATCAAAGCACTATCTTAAATTTGGATGTTTTTATCTTCCAATAACTAGAGATTTCAATATGTTGTATACAAATTAATATTTTCGTTTCTTTCTTTTAGAATTGATATCTTGATAACTGCATTGGCATCACATCATCATCGTCTCTTACTTGAGGATATACCCCTATTTTTGTGTAGTTTTCCTTTCGTTCCCTACGTACCTTGTGTATTGGAAGACAGGCTTGTACTCTCTTCCTCAGGCTGCTGGTTTTCTTTCCTCTTTATACGATTAATAGTGGCCTCTGTGTGTCGTTAACCTATACTATTTCTGCTTTTTTTTTGTTTTGTTAAGTAATATATATATATACAGTAATATATATATATATATATATATATATATATATATATATATATATATATATATATATATATATATATATATATATATATATATATATATATATATATATATAATATATATATATATATATATATATATATATATATATATATATATATATATATATATATATTGTGAATTGTTTCCTTATTCTGTTATTCCTTTAAGTAATCCAAATACTCTTCTCCTTGTGAGGTGGAGCTTTTTGTGTATGTGAGGATTCAAGGTCGACTCCATCGTAATGTACTCCTCCTGCTCGATTGGAAAGATATCATCGACCACTAACCATACGTATACAGATACTATATCTATCCTCCGTGTCAGGCAGCCAGGGTTTATAGGTTACTGCATTTGTATAGAAAATATGAATGATTTTTTCTGAGTAATGCTGCATGACCTTGGGAGTGCAGTATTAGACCGAAAAAAAAAAACGCGCTCAAATTTTCACATACAAATACAGTAACCTTTTATTTTATTATATACTCATCTGGTTTGTTTCTCCAATTAACACTTAATAAGAAAGAGAATACACTACAAGAAACAAAGTAATTGAATTTATGTTGTATTCCAAAATAAATTCACAACCGTAGATTCATCAATACAAAGTAGCACTAATAATGCGTACATAACACAGCACACCGACCTTTGTACTTCGTCGCGCGATCGGCATTTGTATATAAAATTCTTGCTTTGGTCAACTTAAAATTGAAATTTAGAATTATATTTTGAACGAATGCGTATTGAAACAATTTTCCGGTTGGTCTAGAATGGATGGATTTTGATTTTCTTTTTATCCAGCTCGATTTTGCTTTTCTGCTTGTGATTTACTTGATTTTGTTAGCGGAGCAAATTCCATACGATGTGCATGTGATTTAAGAAGTGGACTTTCAATGAATCAACCGCATCTCTGTTTCATCATTGATTATTTGGAATCATAATGTGAGAAAACTAGTAATTCTTTTAATTGAAATTATCAAAGGTCGCTTAGGAATATCACATTAATTTCCTTTTGAATGCAGTAAAGAGAATGTGATTTCTGTTGGAAATGTAGTCAAAATTACACTACCATTTTGCGGTGTGCATCAAGTTTTTGAACCCATGTTATGGGCTATGTAATTCAGATTTGTAGAACTAACTAAGAAAGTGCATTTTGAGGAAATTCAAGATACACAAATGTAAGTATATTTTATTACCATTCTTATTACCGACCAAAGAAGACATGTTTATGCCCTGTTGCTTGAGCACTCTGTTGAAGGGACCCCAGCTAAGTACATGACCTGTTGCTTTTATCGTTAACGTAAATACACAACATTTTATATAAAAACTTAAACGGGGAAATTTTCAAAAAAACTACTGTGTGACGACATCTAGAAGAAATAAGATCTCATCGTCTTCTTTGTATATTGGCCATAGGTCTCTTAGTAGTGTATCAAAACCTTCAATTCCATTTTTTCCCCTCGAATTTAGTATTTAGACTGACTTGTAAAATGGTACATATCTGATAGATATTCGATAACGAGTGTAATCACTAATAAAAAAAAATATTCAAATATCGGTACCTTCTTTAGCAAGATTCAAAATTATCCAGTAAACTTACTAGATTATAGCCATTCAGAAGAGTGATATAAACAGTAGTGACTTGAAAGCATGCATTGGGTCTCATCATTTTATGGGATACCGTTCTTGTGTCATATATACTCTACTATTTAAAAAAAAGAGAGAGAAGAAAAATGTCTTACAAATTTTTAATGCCCAGCCACAGATGTGAAATAGACGTACATTATTTTCATTCTCAGTCCGTTTGGCTGTCACACCTTGTTTACGCTTTGCTAGACAATTTATAACCGTAGACGTGAGGTCGGTTGGGTCACTAGTGTGCTCGAACACATTTCTAATTCAACTGAATCACTTATTTTCATGCATTTAATTTCGGCCCTCTTCTTTATCCTAGAAAGGACTTTAGTCACGACACTGTTGGCGCGGTAGCCCTTGACATGCACGGAAACATCGCCTATGGAATGTCGACTGGCGGCATCACAGCAAAGAGGCCCGGCAGGGTGGGTGATAGTCCTCTTGTAGGTAAGGAAGTGGCGCTGAATTTATTGATATCAACTTGAGTGCAAAATCTATCTCAATACCCCTCCCGTTTTAATCATCTGGATAGCGCATTAGGAATGAACGTGCTTATCACTTTTGCTTTCCAGGCTTTTTCGTCAGATTTAGAACGTGCGAGCGATACATGTTTTTTTTTTTTCTTTCAAGCATTCACTTTCTTTAGCCGAAGACCAGCCGCACGCCACATTGGGGTCTTCCACTGCGCTGTTTAGAAGTTTTTAAAACATTTGAAATTGGCATGAAATAAATAAAAATGGAATCTTAAGTCCACATAGGATAACTGTGTTAACATTTGATGTGAGTTCTATGTCCACTTGAGAATACGAACTAATAATAATAGTTTCTTAAAATATTGACTTCTTTGGCTAGTCCCGTTTGATGTATTTCAACGTAACCTCTCTCATCTGGACTGTTTCGATACTTTAATAAATTTGGATTATGCGCATTCGGTTCTAGCGCCCCGTTTTTAAGGAATTCTTCGATTTTTGTGATTACTTGTTTGATTTTTAGAACTCGGTCCAATGGAAATATTCATTAGTTCAAAATAATTAGCCAATTACTAGGAGCTAATGTCATGGAATGAAGTGTTCATGAATTTCTACAATGCCATGGTTATATGGGATGAATTCAGGTCAGAACCGCATGAGTGTCACCGAATTCCATAGTCTCTATTACATTCTAGTGATGTACATTGGTGTTGTGACTGCAGTGGCAGTATTTACGGTAAGAGACAGATAAATTACACAATGGAATAAACAAGAAGAGACTCGGCAGATACCGTTTTTGTCGCCATGATGGCAAATGTGATGCTGTTTTAGAGGCAGAATGAGGCCCGAAACCATGATTTGACTGGCCTAAGATGGCGCAGTTAAAATAGTTTCCTTTATTAGGGGATAGTGGTATAGTTTCTTCGGTGTGAGCTGCTGACGGTATGGAAAGTTGATGAAGAGAAACCATGCAGATGAGCAAGCGGTTGGTAGACAATTGGAAAGTTGTGAGATTCGTGTTCTTGCCTTGATTAGAGTACAATTTATGTATAGAATGGATACGTCGGGATTTCTAATTTACAAATGATGTTGTATATAAGTCTTTGGAAATTTGGGGTAAACTTATGACTTCTAGAGTAATCGTGCCCGGGTTTGACACCACTCGGTCATTCAAATACCCCTGGCTTGTAACAATACATTACGCTGAATTTTATGGCAAGCATCATTAAGCAAAAGGAAACACATCTAACCTAAAAATCAGATCGTTTATAATGCCATGTTTAAAATGCCATGTTTATTGATTGATTGATTGATTGATTGATTGATTGATTGATTGATTGATTGATTGATTGATTTAATTTTAACGGCGCACCAGCAGTTTTAGGCTATTTAACGCCATACAGTAGGTCATATGTGTAAAAAGAAAGGTTCAAAATCGACCAGCGATATAGTAAAAAAATCCATAGTAGTTAAATATAAAATGGTAAATGTTGGTAACAGTTAAATATGTTGGTTCCCGATCAACGGGAAATGTAAATGATGTATCTTGATGAAAAGATGTAAATAATAGTTGGTATTTGAGTTAGTTAAAAATTAGTTTGGGTAAGGTCATACAAGTTACAGTCTAAAATAAAGATTTACTTCCTTTAGGAAATCTAAAATACTAGTGATTTGAATAGTATCAAAAAGTTCCTGCATGTCGTGTACATTATAGTATTTATCACGCGTAGGTTGCAGGTCGGGACACGTGGTCATAAAGTGTTTAACAGTAAATGGTACATTGCAAGGAACGCACTCTGGTGGATCTTCACCTTTTAGTATGTGTGAGTGGGTAATGTATGTATGACCGATTCTGATTCTTGCAATGACAACCTCCTCCCTACCTCCCTACGAATAGTTCTGTAGGAAGGAGTCCATTCTCCCCAAATTGGTTTGATGGCATGAAGTTTGTTATTGATTGCATCATCCTATGATACCTGCCACTTTTGACGTAGATACTTTTTGATACAAGGTTTAAAATCAGAATATGGTAATTTAAAATCCGATGGTTCTAAAGATAGGGCCATCTTAGCAGCCCGGTCTGCTTCTTCATTACCTCTAATACCAATATGGCTAGGTAGCCAACAGTATACTATATTGCATGAGGCACTAAGCTCAGAGTTTTTGACCAGAACATTCACCAATAGTGGATTATCTAGTTTGATATTGTGTAGCGCCTGAAGCACTGCTAATGAGACACAGAAGATAATACTATTTAGAATATGTTTAGATTCTAAACATGTTTATATGTCCTCTTTCAATTTGACCGTAGGAAACGGTGGCTACGCAGATAACGAAGTGGGAGCAGTGTCGTGCACCGGACATGGCGAGTCCATCATCAAAGTGTGCCTAGCTCATTCAATTATATCCTATATGGAACAAGGTAATATGGGTTTAGCTTCCGTGCATGTATAAATAAACAAACACGAGTATTCTCGAGACATTGCAATAGGTTATTTTGTGCTCCAGATATATTCTAAGAGGAGCAGATATTTATATATTTTCTTATGGTATGTAGGTCAGTTCGTCAGAAATATAATTTCCGCTCTATGATTTTAAAAACTGCATAACTTTTACCTAAATTTCATATGGATCTTAACATTAAAATGACCCAGGCAAAATCCGATTATTCTGCGTTATGGTCTTTTTTCTACCAAGTAGATTTTCTTTGCATTTAAAACCAAGCTTTTTTCAAATATACAGTATTGTAGGTAAAATATATGGCCTACGTGATTGTGTACTTTTTAATCTACTGTAATTTAACAACGGCTGTTATTATTATTATTATTATTATTATTATTATTATTATTATTATTATTATTATTATTATTATTATTATTATTATTATTATCCACTTTTAAAAACATATCTGGATCTATTCTAAATATATCCTTTCTGGTAAGCTAACTCTAGGTATTCAGCAAACGTAGTTTGCAACAATAAGAATAAGTCGTCTAAAGCGCTCATCGTTACGGATCACTGCCATCTCACCTCTGCGTGGGTTCTAGTCTCGGGTTCGGCCAGTCTGGGTACGTGAGAAAGCTGGACGGTAGCTTCTCGTGGTTCGGTAGTTCTTTCCGGGGTTTCTCTGGTTCTTCCTCCACCATTTATACTGACCGCCATGTATATCCTATATTGTGCTGAAAATGGCCTTAAACCCTATAACAACAACAACAACTACAACAACTGGTCTCACTGGTATCAATGGTATTGAAAGGGTAGTTAAATCAGTCGAAGCTGCATTGCCAACAACCGCTTTCAGATCGAAAATTTTATTCACTGATTTTTGACATGGCAGAATACTTGGATGTAAACATCACTTGACAAAATCTTTGTTTTTAAGACATGCGTTTATATAAAATAAAAATGTTGACTATATGTGTAAGGATTTTTATTTGCTAATTTTATCTTTAAAATTGTATAAATTTTTGAATTTTGACAGCTTTACGTTTCTAGCTGTACTTCATGTTTACAATGATTTGTAATGGTTCATCTTCTTAAGGGATATTTTGCAGTCCTTCATATTTATATTATCGATATTTATATTTAGTAGGTTGCATAAAGTCACATGATACCGTAAAAATACAAGCATCTAATTTTCTGTACAAGTCATAAAATTGTAAGTAATGTATAAGTTACAAATGCCCACATTTCTGGCACATTAATGAGGTATGCCTTTCCGTGCGAGATTGACTTTTAACAGTCAACTTGTTCAAAATTAAATTTATACCCAGAAGACCAGTGTGTGCTATCAATAAATAGGCAAGTTCAAAAAAAGAAATACAAAAAAATATAATATCTGTATACTTTTAGGTATGACGGCACAAGTAGCAGCAGAAAAAGCATTGATGAAGATGGATAAACGAGTTAACGGACATGGGGGTGTTATTGTTGTTGGAAAAAATGGAGACATCGGCAAATTTTTTACTACCCCGCGCATGACATGGGCTTGGGTCAAGGACAACAAATTACATTATGGAATTGAAGATGCTGAAGATAATTGTGAAGATTTTGAATGATTTCATATAAAATGCCCCTGCCCCTTGTCTTTCAGTTTTATTTACCAAAAAAAAAATGAACAGCACCAGAACTCAGTGCTTTTGAGGACCAAAATACCTCAGGAATTTTTTGTGCTAGACTAGTGACTTTGAAAATGCGAGTATTTTCGTACCCATTTGATTTGATATGATGTTTATCTTAAATTATTGCATTTTCGAGTGACTTTTAACAAAATGTTTGTTTATGCTGAAATGATATTCAGATTAGTGAGAAACCTTTAAACCGTATTGTAAAGAAAGGGATTGACAATTTTTTGTCGAAAAGATGGTCAGGTGATCAACATATCCGTTACATACATTGTAAATACCACTGTCCGATTTGCATTTAACTGACGTCATTGTATAGTCATGAACAAGATAGGAACAATTATAACTGGACCTTTCTTGGAAACTGTTTACTGGGTCAGAACAGGACCGATCATGAAAACTGTAGGATGAGCTATATATAACTCAATTTTTGACGCATGCCAGATTAGAACGGGATCGATCATATAAAGTTTAGAGCCATAATGGTTTTAAATGACCGGAAGAGACTGAAACAATTATTTCGTTCTGGGGATGATTGTAGAACATGAATGGTTAATGACATAACATTAGTGTTGAGATAGAATATTACACCATGTGCATGTATTGTTATGGACTATGCACCATGTGCATCTGTTATTGCAAAATTATAATATTTTTATGTCGATTTTACTGTGGATACAAATTCCAATAATTTGTGTATCCAGGTAAGAAGGAAGGTTCGCCTGCTCGTGTAAGAACCAATCATTCTTACGTTGGTATGCATATCATTTTAAAGTGAAATATGTACCAAAAGTTATATTTTGCATTTGCATGTACGTGAAATTTTCTGGAATTAAAACGTTTGAAGTTCGAGACAAAGCTTAACAATGTTACACACTGCGACACATTAGTTATTTGTTTGTATAACATGAATATTGTTGCATTTCTTGTTAAGACTGAGTAAATTATTCATATCTCGTTCTGTGTAAATGCCCAAATCCTCTGATTGGTTTAAAATTTTGTTATCTCGCTATCTTTGACGTCTCAGACAACTATTACAAAACGTATAGTCTGTAAATTAAGGGAGTGTTCATTTAATAATGAAATTATTGAAAAATGCTGAATAGTGAAATACGCCACAAAGTGCTTATAGTGAGTATAATATTGTATTTAATGAATTTCAAAGTCAAATCAATATGAGACTGAGATTCTGTTTTCGCTTCTTAATAAGGAAGCCATGTTACGCAGCGAGGTGTTATGTCACGTGTTGTACGATATTTATAACATTGGCACGATTGTGAAAAGTTACGTAAATGAAGTTTAAACATTTACACATACCCTTGATAATTGACCGTTCCTCTGCTACATCTTACATACAAATAAACAAACATACGGGTCCAAATGTTTAACAAAACATTTGTGCATACTGACACAAACTTTAAACTCCGAATCAGATTGAATAGTCGGAGAACATTTATGTCTTTTGAAGTTAAGCATGCAAAATGTAGAAATAAAGTCTTTATAAAAATTTGATTGAAATCTTGAAAACAATACTTGATTTAAATTCTTATGATTCAGTGTTATAATGCGAAAGACTCTGTATGTCATTTAGCATGAAATACAAAAAGTGATGATATCGAAGCTAAATTCTAAATTCAGATTCTCCCATGAAGAGTATATTTAGAATCCAAGTAAGTTTTGTGCTAAAAATGTCACCACCCCTCTACTACTACTAATTTACAAAATCAAAAGAATTAGAGTAAGTAATCAAAGAAAATCTTGCATCCACATAAAAATAAAGAAAACAATCGATATTTATCTGCCATGGAATTAAGTCCGAACACAGCAATTAAGACCCTACAGAGAGGTTTACAAAATACAGCCTAAAGAAATTTGTACGTATGTTCGGTAATTTACTATAGCAACTGAAGACAGCAGCAACTCTGAAGACGATTTTATTATGTCTGAAAAAATCTACTGGAATGTGGAGGATAGTACGATTAGACATCTTAGAGTTTCAGATAAGAGAAAAGAACAAGACATTCAAGAGTTAATCATTTTCCATAAGACAGAAAATATACTATCATATATGTATTCTAGATTTGTCAAACCTGATATCAAGTGAGTTAAACAACTACGAAAAACATAAGTGCACTTGATGGAAATATCAAATTATGTTTAAAAGTCTGATAAATTTAAAAATTTAGCATCTTTTTAAAACGCCAATTTTAATTGTATTGTGGCTTTAAATGCATACTTGCTAAATATACCATAATGTTGTTGACAACACACATAAAACGTATAAGCCCGCCGTACTTAGTTCTGCATCGTCCTTAAAACATTACAAACGAATTACAGATCAATCAAATACAGAGGTACAGATTGCATGGATTGTTTCCTACGATCAGTATGGAAAATGACTAAACATTGTGAAATATGAATTGAGAACCAGTTATATACAGCCAATAATCTGCACATGCGCAGACTGAAAGCATTAAAACAAACAACATGTATCGTATATGTAAAAGATACAAAACATTGAAGGCCACATACTGACCATTTTCATATAACAATATTTTTCACTTCTGATCTGTTTGGCTACGATAGTGTTACGTGTCTAGGCCCATACAAAAAGTACCAAGAAAAGAGTGGAGACAAAGAATCCTTGTAAAATTTAACAAATAATTTATTTCTCTAGAGGTAAAAATGAGAAAAAGAACTTACAGTTTACGAATCAAATCCAGAATGAATCCAAGAATGTAAACAAGAAGTCCTATCAATGAAAAGTCCTAATAAGTGAATCACAGTTAAAATCCCGATGAAATTTAAGATATTGACGTCTTTGATAGTCAGCGTTGTACTGATGTGTCAACAGTTCTTTCCTGAATCACAGAAAATAATATTCTGGTTTGGAATTCAGACTATTTTAGCAAATATCTTTGTCCAAAATTTCTGTTTGAGCATTTGCATTTTCCAGGGAAAAGGACCCTATTTTCATAAAATAAAAGTTTAACTCAAACTGGTCACAACAAAACACCTTATGTGTCAAAGGTATATAACATTCTAGACCATTGAACGTTGAAAAGTACTTGTCGAACCCTTCCCAAACGGCATCACATTATATTAATATAGTCCATCTAGACACACGAATGCCGAAATTTCCTTTGCCCATTCCGTCACTGTAATTTGCCTAAATCCTTCCAGAAGATCAAAATTGGTGACATACGTGGCATTTCCAGTTTTATCAATGCAGCCGTCGATTCTTGGTAATGGAAAATTTTTATCTGGTTTCAAAACAAGTAAACGTGGCGAACTCCAATCACTTTTACTGGGCTCTATGAAATCATTTTGCAACAAATATTGAATTTCTCTTTTCAAGTATTCCTGTTCGAGAGGGTTCATCCTTTATGGGTCTTGTTTCACATGCTTGGAATTTGCAATTTCAACGTCATGATAAATTTTGTTTGCTCTTTTAGGAACATCTAGAAATAAGTGCTCATAGTCAAATAATAACTGTTTAAGTTCATTACTTTCTTATTGTCGCAAATTTAAATGTTTCTACTCCAAATTATTCATAATTTCTGAATTTCGAAGTTTTGTCGCTTAAAAAATCAATATTGTCCGATTGCACTCCTTCACTTAAATCCTCATAGTTACAACTAAATGCATCATTTGCCTGGCTATTCCTCTCAGTATACACCTTTAACATGTTTATGTGGCAAAGATGTTTTATTATCGCTCCCAGAAGTATTTATGATGTAATTTAAATCATTTACTTTCTTTTCAACCGTGTAGGGACCATAATACATGGCCTGAAGAGGATTTTGTGATATGGACAAGAGAGCCAGAACTCTATCACCAGGCTGAAAACTCCTTTCCTTTGAGCTTTTATCAAACCTTAAATTAATTTTTTACTGTGGTAAGTGCAGATTTTCTCTTGCAATCTCACAAGCCTTTAACAACTTATACCTAAAATTAGAAACATAATCCAGAAGGTTAAGTTTAGTATCTTCATTAGAAAGAAGTTTATCTTTGAACAACTTCAATGATCTACGCACAGTGTATCCAAAATAAAGTTCAAAGGGACAGAATCCTACAGATATTTGAACTGTTTCCCGAACAGCAAACAATAGTAAATGAACGCATTCATCCTAATTTTTACCCGTATCAAAAAAATATAATCCAATCATATTTTTCAAAGTCTGATAAAATCTTTCCAAAGCCCACTGGCTCTCAAGGTGATAGGCAAAAGACTAGAATCGCTGGATGCCTAATTCATGCATCACTTACTGGAATATTGCAGACATAAACTTTGACCCTTGATCAGATTGGACAGATTTGGGAAGGCCAAATTGAGGAGAAAAACTTTATCAAAGCTTTTACTATTGTTTTAGTTTTTATATTCCTCAAACGAATTGTCTCTGGGAATCTTGTTGACGCACACATTATAGTCAAAGAGTATTGGTTACCTGACTTGGTTTTAGGTAAGGGACCAACACAATATGCCATTACTTTACTAAATAGTTAGTCAAATTTAGGAATAGGTTGCAGATGAGCCTTAGGTATCTTCTGATTGGGCTTTCCAAACCATTTGACAAATATGACACGATCTGCAGTATTTACAAACATCACCTTTATTTTTTGGCCCATAAAAGTGATTCAAGATCTTGTGATAATTCTTATTAATCCCTAAATGACTAGCCAAAGGAGTTTTATGGGCCAGACTAAGAATTTCCTGTCTGGAACTACAATTTGATAATCCACTGACGACTCGTCACTAGTAAGTACCTCAGGAAGTCTCCATTCTCTCATAAGAATCCCATTTGAATTAAATACCAGAGAGGTATTTCATTGTCTTCAGTTTTACAGTGGCCCTTTGAAACAAACAGGAGATCTCAGAAATGTTTTTCTGTTTGACGATAAGTGATTGTCAATTGTCACCCTAATTAGACTAAAAAGAAAGAGTATTTAAATTATGATCACTGGATCAATACCTTTAATTGATCCAAACAAGGAGTGAAAGTGACCTCATCAAAAGTTTAACCAATACATGTGTCAGGAAAAGAAATACTTTTCTTACCAACATCATTCTCAAGACCTTCCTTTTCAATAGCTCTTGTAACTGCACAAGCTGGGTATAAAATCAGGGAATTAATTTCAATAGGATCGACCTTCTGATCCAAAGAAGGCTTGTCAGTTGTAAGTGAATTAACCGGTTAGGTCGTTGCCTAGTAATAAATGAATGCCCTGAATGGGTAAAGAACGTACTGTTCCGACTGTCACGTGTCCTGAAACTAAGTCTGATGACAAATGTACACAGTGGAGAGGAACATTAACAAAGCCTCACTCTACTCCCTGAATAAGAATACTCTCATTAGAAGAAGACTTCTCAGAAAACGGCAAAGTAGCTGATAATAAAAGACTGAAAAGTTTCTGTCTCCCTTAAAAATTTTAATAGGGATAGGATTGGCCTAATCACCTAAGACTGATATAAAACCTTCGACATGAAAGGTTTTTAAATCTCCATAATAAAATCAGACTTGGATTTATTAGACCCAACAAATGTATTCTTTCAATACACGACAGTTACCTTGACCTCATATAAATAGGTCCGTCTTGATTCTGATGCTTTTTTCCATTTGAAGCATTCAGAAATAACGTGTCTTTTCTTTATGCATTAGGTATGGTACAACTAGGAAAAGACGAGAAATGTTTATCAAGCTTATCAGAAAATTGATTTCTAAAGGTTGTACCAGATTGAGATTTAGAAAGGCTCGTATTATGCTGAGATACCTTCTTACCAGAAGACTGCTGAGTTAATAACTTGACTACAACAGGAACATTGAGCTAAGAAATTTTCGTCAACAGCACAAGCAGCATGTTCCAAGGTTTCGATTTCATGCTCATCAAGATAAGTATTAATGTCACCATGGACACAGCTCTTGAACTCTTCAAGTAACACAAGTTATGGGAGACTTTCTTGGCTAAGTACCATTTATCAAATAACCGCTCTTTTACTCTTGCAAACTTGTCATGTGTTTGTCCAGCTTCTTTTTTTATAATTCCTGAATTTTTGCCGATATTCCCCAGGGACTAATTCATAACCCTTTACGTTATATTCTTTAAGCATATCATGGTCAGCACTTTACTGCAAATATTTTCTGGCTTTGCCAAAAAGTGCTCACTGTAATAATTGAGTACAATACTCTTTGCCGTTTCATATTTCAGCAACTTTTTCCAAATAAGTAAAATATGTCTACTTCTTTTTCGCTAAAATGGGACACTAACCTAAAATTATTAGTAATATCAAAGCTTGAATTTGCAAGTGAAATGGGAACGTGCATTTCACTTTCCAGCTCTATTTCTTTTATTCTACATTTATATTTCATTTATATTATAAAACGCAACTACTGAGATTTTGTTTGATCGAAACTTTATGATAACTCATGTCATGGTGAGGGATAAAGAAAGGTCAAAGACCATATATTCACATTGGAGTTTTGAAAACAAACGACACACATTTTTTCCAAAAGAAAACATTTTTCTTCAACAGATAACAATTAATAACTAATAATTACCAATATTATAAAACAAACTATTTATCACAAGGCTGACAACGTTGTGAAGTTAAGTTAGATTTCCACTGATTGAAGTCATGAGGCCTTTAATGTACACTATATTTCCTACCTAAAGACAAAAGAGCGCTATAATGGTCACAAAACATCGTTCTATTTTCTCATCGTTTCTAGAAGAGGTACGATTAAAATAAGTTACTAAATGTACTAATGGATATCCAAGGCTGCGTTGATGAAGAAAATACACGCAATATTGTTGACACACCATGGAATCTGTTCCTTGTAATTTCACATAATTGAATTGTGTCGTCTGAGCATTTCCTCTCATAAAGTTGATGATGTCGTCTTCCATACGAATCAAAGTACTTCACACAACCCTCTTTAGAGAAGCAGACTGCTATCCAGTGGGTTCCTGGGAGTAGTCTGTCGTTCGTGTTGATGACATACGCTTGATGATCTTGATAGTTGCGATGAGGTATTTCATATTTAGTACACACGACAGGATTCCAAGAAGTAGCACTGTACGAACTGTTGCTCAAAAGGTAATAAAGTTCCCGAGTATCCATTTTTTTCTTGTTGTTTTTTTTTTCTTCACAGGTAATGATGAGTCATTCAGTTCTGACTTGTTGCTTAAACATCTCTGTCAAGTAACCGTTTCTTTGTTTCGTCTCCGCACTGTGGGTAAGAGATTTACTATTCGAAAGATCTCCAGAGTAGACAATGGAGTGCAGGAATGAGCACGCAACACAACTTCTTCTGAGATAAGACTAAAAGCATCCTCCAGATACTCGTCCAATTTTTCTTTTTTGCTTATCATCAGACATGTATGGTGTTGAATTTGACTGGAAAGATCGTTTTGACATCCATAGGTGTTTATCCGACAGGTGTTTTGCAAATCAAGACACTAACTGTTATTATTGTTCTTGCCGTTTGGTCGTGACAACCACGTCATCTTCGTATTTGTCTTGGGGTTCTGCCTCTACAGTATACTCCTATTTTATTTCCCAAGATTCTTTACCGTGCAAAGACAGAATAGGAGTCTTCCACAGTTTCTAGTGACTTTTCTCAAACTGTTTATTTCTACTTATTATCGAATTCGGCATACAGGATGACATTCACCGTCTCGGCAAGAGCATCTGCAAACCGACGTTCCCTTTGGTCTTGAGCTAAATCAAAAGCCCACAAAGTATAACCTCCGTTTTCGGTGTCTTGTTCTGCCTAATCCTTGCTGTTGTGTCAGGGAAGCATGAATGTCGTATTCATCGGCTTCCGGAGCATTTATGGGAGTTTCTCGTCGACCCAAAATGTCTTTGCCCGTTTGAATTAAGACATTTTTGCCTGCTCTCTATAAAGCTTCTTTGAAGTTTTGTTTCTCGATAATAACATTTTGGAGACAATATTTTCCGTGCGTCAACGTGTCATCTTTCAAGGCGTGCAATCTCCGTATCACTATCTGTTTCAAAACTAGAGTCACCGAATGAAAGGCCAATTTCGGCATATCTCCTGAACCATGTCCTAATTATCGAGCGACTCTTTGGTACACAGGATACATGACTGACAAGGGTTAGAGTACGCGTTTTCGAAAATGGAGTTTCACTGTGACATGCCCTTTGTTGAATGAAATATTTTGTCCTAGACCTACTTTATAATAATGTTGACAGTGTTGAAAGACGACTTGCAGACGGGCAAATAGTGAGAATATACAAATTTGCGCTTAACATGATATGTATTTCCACCTTCCTCATCAGTGTTTGTGGCAGAATCCACTTTGAAAGGAATGACCCGCAGTAACGGTACGGAGCTGTGTCTCACCACGTTGTACTCCACCACATAGGAGTACACAAAGAACAAATTCAGTCTTTGGTTAATGTCTACAAGGACTCGAAACTGTTTTGCAAAATTCTAGATGCTAGTAACGGCTGTTATTTCCTTTTTAATCTTGATCAACCTGGAATCTCCACCCAAAATGTTATATAATTCAGGATACAATGCAATGGCCAATACTTTGTCTTCTGAAAATTTCATCAGTAAGCGACGAGCTATTTTGTGGCAGTCGATAGTGACACTTTTTCTGAATTTTTCCTAGGCTTTGCCAATTTTGCATTGAATCTGGTAGTAGTTGCGTTCACCAGATGTTGTCCACTAAAATAATAGCCAGGAAAAATGACGAATGGATACATGGCTCGTTTAGTTTTGGGGTCTTGTGTTTTCATAGAGTCACTTGAAGTGGTGTGTTCATCCAAGCTTTGCTGCACTAGCTCATCATGAACACTTACACACACACACACACACACACACACACACACACACACACACACACAATTTTCTACGTTATTAACAGTTCCCAATAATTGCTTGGGTGCTTTCCTTGTAATAATTCGTAATAGGTGGGTGGGATAACAAAAAGCTTGTTAACTTGTGCTCTCTCTCTCTCTCTCTCTCTCTCTCTCTCTCTCTCTCTCTCTCTCTCTCTCTCTCTCTCTCTCTCTCTCTCTCTCTCTTTCTCTCTCTCTCTCTCTCTCTCTCTCTCTCTCTCTCTCTCTCTCTCTCTCTCTCTCTCTCTCTCTCTCTCTCTCTCTCTCTCTCTCTCTCTCTCTCTCTCTCTCTCTCTCTCTCTCTCTCTCTCTCTCTCTCTCTCTCTCTCTAGACGCTTTGGTGGATTAAGTTCCGAGAATTTTCACTGTATCTTTGAAAAACAGAATGTAATAGACACAAAAATAGAAGTGGTTGAGACGGATCTCTTCTGTTAAGAAATACTCATTTATATTATGAGTTCCGGCATTACTGTCTCCATTAAAACATAGATTTAATCGAAATACACTTGTTAGCAATTTCGGATGCAAAAGTATCAATTTCATCTTTGCTACAAAATCTCGAATCTGATGGAGGAACCTGGAAAACTAAAAAACAAACGTTATCGTCAGTTAAATAATCAACTCTCCTAATTTTAAGCAAATTTATGTTAACCGAATCAGACTGAATGACAGTTACAAAAGGAATATAACGACTTATTTCTAACAACAAGAAAAAAACCCAAAGCTCGCAGCTATCATTAGTCTGTGTCTCACTTTAACGAAACGACTGTTAGTATTTCTGTTGGTAACACTTGGCCGTTTTCCAGTGCAATTGGTTCTATATTGCGTCTGAATCAAGTACTGATTTGTAAGTACATTTTTGATTCTGTCCGAGTTTTAATTAATCCCAAAACCACCCTTGTATGACCTCATTTATTTATATCTTCATAAATTATACCGCATGCAAGCTGACCCGTCCAGAAAAGATTCAGCAATATAGGCCATTTTTGATATCCTTACGCTGAGTCAGCTCTGCCGTAGCCCTCGTTGTCTAAGACAGAACCGATCTTTGAACCTCTGTGACCAATACTTTGGTGCGGTGGCCCATCTGAACCAGGTGTGATTTTTGTAATCACAGAACTGTGTACACACAAATGCATTTGTAATATATATGAATGTATGTATGCGTATTTACTTTCACCTGGGTGCATTAGTTTTGTCCTTGTTGATTTAGAAATACAGATTTAAGTTCAGTCACTATTGCGCGCAAAAAACAAAGGCAGTGAGAAACTCCTTTTACCGCGTTTCATCGGCCGATCAAAGTACTTAAACATTAAACTCTTTCTGTATTGTCATAACTCGGTTCTCTTTTCAAAAAGCTTTCCATTTCACAGAGGCAATCTTCAAATGAAGAGGAATGTAAAACTGCAGGAAAAATACATTCTTGTTATTCGTTCTCGTTCTCTGTTATAAAATTGTTGTATATTTGGATGTTTCGAAAACAGTTAGACATTTTATACTTAACCGGACTAGTTGGATTCAATTGTATATTGAACGCATTAAATGATGAAACATTTTAGTGTTCATTTTATCCAGTGCCATTGTTCTTGTTGAAGACAGTTTCATGTATTAATACGGTTAACTGTAATAATAATTTCGAGTGTAACAAAATCATTTCGTGTACTCGCATGTATAACGTGTATCATTTTCTTGGCATTTGAAAGTATCCCATTTATTACACGGTTGATAATTACTTGTAATATTGATTCGAGTGACAAAACTGTTTAATTCATTGTGATGGGACAAAGGTTCTGGAAAAACAGGTTAAAGGAATAGGGGATGTTACGTATATGTCATTAAATTGTGTAAGGTTTAAAATTCTTTTTATTTCATTTTTGTTTCAATGTATTCAATTGCAATTAATATTTTTCTCGAATTCGGGATTCTATTTTTAGTAGTGAGTTATAATTTTAGCACAAACTTTGTTTATTTAAGACGAAATAGTAATACGTGAGGGTTGGCATTTAGTTCGCCTTACCTTGGTAACAAATCAACAGGAAGTTAAAATGATTGGTCAGCATCACGGACATACTTTCTCCGCGTGATCATTGTTTGTAAACAACCTATTTTTTGATTGGGTTTTAAGTCGCTCTGTACTGCGGACGTGACATAAATAGCGTAATAAGAAACCACATGACCAATCTCGCGAGATTTGAAGTTATGTTTTTGAGTGTAAATACCCATTCTTAATATTGGTTTGGCCTGAGTCATTCAAACCCTTGAGGAACAAGGTGTGTTTATGTATTTATTTTAAATTTGTTGCCAGAATATTTTATTCTTCGTCTGATTTTTGGATTCAATAATTTATTTTCTTAAACACTCAACAAGTTGACTTTCTTTTTAAAAAAATCTCTGAAAGAGATTCAAGGAAATTAATTTTAGAATTAATCGGAAACAAAGACTGTGATTCAGGTGAGGAATTATTGTTATTCATACATTGGACTACATCTGACGTCATCGCCTTCCATACTCGTACGTCGTCGGGACTCGAACTTGGATTCTTATAACACAATTTAGTGATAGGACTTGTGCTTTTATTCTTAGAATCATATTTGGATTATATTTACAAACTGTAAGTCCTATTTACCAATTTTTACATTGTTGTCTAGGGAAATTAATTGTCTTGTTAAAATTTACAAAGCTTGTTGGCTTTCACTCTTTTCTTTGTTACTGAGTACGAGCCATTGCCACGTAACAGGGCGTTCATGGAGGATCCCTCGGCAAGTTTTAAGCAGCGGACCATGACAGATCTTTTCAATCACCAATTGTAGAGGTCTGGAGTTGGAATCTCATCTATTGGATGTCACGAAATAAAAATCGTATGTGCTGATGCAATATATAGGTTGTTAACCTAAAATTCAATGTCACTATATGGGTGTTCATCATTCAAATACATCATGATAATTGTTGATAAAGAATACATTGATTCTAAAAAAATGCATTAAAAATATAGGTTTATTCTCCGATCCTACATTCAATACAAGCCACAGTACAACCTAATGAAAAGGAGGAGGATATAGGCCAGGATACACACCATAGCGTCCAGCACCTCCAAGTTCAAGAGGATGGAATGAGTTCATTGTTGATAGTTGCTTCAGTACTAACTATCATCAGTAACAGTGGGGTTCAATGTGATCATGAACTGGCAGGTTATTATGCTGAAAGACAGCTCAAAGAGAGAGAGAGAGAGAGAGAGAGAGAGAGAGAGAGAGAGAGAGAGAGAGAGAGAGAGAGAGAGAGAGAGAGAGAGAGAGAGAGAGAGAGAGAGAGAGAGAGAGAGAGAGAGAGAGAGAGAGAGAGAGAGAGTATTGACTGAAATTAACGTTGTTCAACCATGAAGTGAGATTTTACGTATGCTAAAAACTTTACTGTGTATATTCGCTGAAAATAACGTAATTAGCCATGTAATAAATTCCATTCATTCATTTGTACAATTGAACGGAACTGATGTTTCGGTGTGATTTTAATGTGAGCCAGTGCTGCAATAGCCATTTGGAAGTACAAAAACTATGTTTGATTATGGCCTGTCATGTTTACTTTGACCATATAGCCTTTGGCATTTGTTTAAATTCCGATAGAACTATATCTGACATAACGAGAGGGTCAAATGATCTATCCCCAGTAGGATATCTGACCGGAGATTTAGGTTGCTTCTTTGTTTACTTTGGAAGGTGAAATAACCCCACGGAAGTATCTATGTATCACGTACTTACTTATCCACCTACCCACACAAAGTTCGAAGGCCGAAAAAGGCGAGACACTACAGAGTTTGGAGAAGGGAAAAGTGGAAAGGACCAAGATGAACAAGCACAATGAAGTTACAGAAAAGTCACAGTGAATTTAGAATGAACCGGAAATAATCAGGTTATGAACTTGTTCAAGGTATTGACTTCGATCGTTCACTCGATTCTATGACGATCTATATCTATAATTTAAACAGATCGGCTATTTATATAAGTATATCTGTGTTTGAAATTGGTTTAATGATTTATTTCAAAAAGAAGTGTATCTTCCAAATGTAATATACTGTCACAATTGTTTATGAATTTTCATTAAATTGTTGTCTTTTCATGTACGGGGGCTCGTGTCATTATGTTTTATATATCTGCTCAGATCTCTATCTATTCAACCTATAAATTCCACATTTTATATTAATATTTGTTCGATCCGGGCAATAATACTGAAGGCAATCACCCTCTAGATAACGCTAACTAAAATTCCACTACCACATCAACATTACATCGTTTCATGAACAAAGTGGGGAAAATGACTCTAAAAAAAAACTGTTTTCATAGCGTTTTGAGATGTTTAGAATTTGAGAAAATCTCTCTGTGAGAATCACGTGTCCGCAGTCAAATGATATTTCATTTCAGTTTATTTTCACGTTTCTGGAGCAAATTTGACGTGACCTCTCCAGCAGTAAAGTATATCTAACTTCACTATCCACAGCCACTATTAGTAACAAGTAAACGTATAAGGTTTATACTTAGCACTGTATCTAATGAGTTGGTGAATCATATAATCATAATATATGTACTATTATTTAATTTGTAAGAGTACCTGTACCATACAAATTGAAATTATTTAATCAAAAAAGTGTTTGTAATATTCGAAGTCGAATCGTCGTAGTAAGCTTGGACTTTGACTATTGGTCCATAATGAATATTAATGCGGTCATATCCAAAACTGAACACTGATAAAGTCCTGGAACAGTAGAAAAATCATAAATTAAGGAAATGTACTAAATTCTAAGTATTCACACCACTATTAAATATATTTGTCACTGGCTATGACTGGATTAGACTAGCTGCTCAACTCTCAACATGGGAAACAAATTTGACTAATATCCATCGGGAAATAAGCATGCGCAGTCCGCGTTTGTTCGAATTCATCTCAGCGAACAGACCTGTGCTAATAACGCTGAGAAGTGGAATGGCTTTAGATGGTGCTGGGCCATGTAATCCTGTTGTCATTGTGCATGGTGGAGCATGGAATATTCCAGACCATCTTTTAAAGGGATCAATAGAAGGGGCCAAGGCAAGTGCAAGGGCCGCATACCAGATCTTAAAAACAGGAGGGTCTGCACTGGATGCGGTTGTGGCTGCTATACGGGTTTTAGAAGATGAAGTCTGCTTTGATGCAGGCAAGTATCATTCCTTTCTTTAAATTTGAAAGAAAAAGGACAAGAATGAATTAAAGAAGATGGATAAATAGATATTTATATAGATAATCGTGGATAATTGAGTTTTCAAATCATCTCGCATAATAAGGTAACAAATAAATTAAGATTTCTAAGGAGTGAAGTAGTTATAGCTGAAGTCACGTATATAATCATCCTCTTTCGATACTGCTTGCCTAAATACGTTAACATTGTACAAACAATATTTTGCCAGGTTCTCATTTTAGAAACTTTATCAACCACATTCGTTTTGTCTTCGTGTTTGATGGCATAAACTTCATGCTGTTGGTATTAACGATTTGTTTTCGGTATATTGTTTTGTTGGTATTAACTGCCTGTTGATATTAACTACAAATTATCAATATTAGCTACATCTTCTTGGTCTTAAGTACACGTTATTGGTATAAACTTTATCCTGGTATTTACTACATGGTGTTAATGTTAACTCTAATGTTGTTGTTAATAACGACATGGTGTTTGTTTATAGGTTTTCAAGCTTGATTTTTAATCACATGGATAATCTCCAAACGGAAAATGCCTTGCGGAAGGATGCACGTCATAAAAGACACCGTATCACTGATTTTTGCATTTAATATCCAGCTTGTTGCTTGTTCATTTGTGTTTTTCACATTTTAATATATATATATTATTGAAACCTCTCCACATATGCGTATTTTTGCCAATAACAACAGTTATGAACATTCACTTTTGTGACATTATTTGGTTCAACAAAAAAAGATGCATTTAAATAATTTTGACGTGGTTTCTATTAAATTATATACAGTCAATCATCCAGCCTACTGAAGCGACAATGTCACCTAATTAAAACAAATACATCATTATATTCAATAGCAAATGCTACGTGCCTAAAGGTGCACAAACTGTATCATAGAACGGCATTTTCCTTCCAGGAATGTGTGTTCATGTATTCAACAACAAACCACACTAACCCACCCGT
Organism: Potamilus streckersoni; assembly: GCA_016746295.1. Lineage (NCBI taxonomy): Eukaryota > Metazoa > Mollusca > Bivalvia > Unionida > Unionidae > Potamilus > Potamilus streckersoni. The sequence goes on from JAEAOA010002356.1 coordinate 3,942,188, forward strand.
TTAAATGAGTTTATTGTCCTCCCAAGAGTTGATTAACAATAAGTTTAAGGATTCATTTTTTCAATGTCTAGGCTGACGGGAGTTTGATGCACTGGTTGTTCAATATATTATACTGCCAAGTAAACGTTACCTTCAAGGCAGGTTCGACTGTATTGAGGTGTTGTAGAGAAGACGATAATCCTACCACTTATGACCCACTTCTTCGTGTTCTATATGTGGATAACATCACCTGAAGCAATCCCATGTCACAGTTCTGAGTATTCTTTGTATGGCTAATATGTCACCTGAAACCCCCCCCCTTGACGTATGCTGATCGGCGACCATGGAACCACTTCTGCGTATTCTATATGTGGCTAATACCTAACCTGCATGAAGCCTATAACCCACTTCTGGGTATTCTATGTATGGCTCATAGACACAACCCCATAACATACTCTCTACGTAGGTAGTATATTACTCGCATGAAGCCCATGACCTACTTCTGTGTATTCTATGTATGGCTCACAGAAACAACTCCATAACCTACTTTCTAAGTGGGGAGTATATTACTTGCATGAAGCCCATGACCTACATCTGGGTATTCTATGTATGGCTCACAGAAACAACTCCATAACCTACTTTCTAAGTGGGTGGTATATTACTTGGATGAAGCCCATGACCTACTTCTGGGTATTCTATGTATGGCTCACAGAAACAACTCCATAACCTACTTTCTAAGTGGGGAGTATATTACTTGCATGAAGCCCATGACCTACATCTGGGTATTCTATGTATGGCTCACAGAAACAACTCCATAACCTACTCTCTACGTAGGTAGTATATTACTCGCATGAAGCCCATGACCTACTTCTGTGTATTCTATGTATGGCTCACAGAAACAACTCCATAACCTACTTTCTAAGTGGGGAGTATATTACTTGCATGAAGCCCATGACCTACATCTGGGTATTCTATGTATGGCTCACAGAAACAACTCCATAACCTACTCTCTACGTAGGTAGTATATTACTCGCATGAAGCCCATGACCTACTTCTGTGTATTCTATGTATGGCTCACAGAAACAACTCCATAACCTACTTTCTAAGTGGGGAGTATATTACTTGCATGAAGCCCATGACCTACATCTGGGTATTCTAAGTATGTCTCACAGAAACAACCCCATAACCAATTCTCTACGTGGGTGGTATATTACTTGCATGAAGCCCATGACCTACTTCTGGGTATTCTATGTATGGCTCACAGAAACAACTCCATAACCTACTTTCTAAGTGGGGAGTATATTACTTGCATGAAGCCCATGACCTACTTCTGTGTATTCTATGTATGGCTCACAGAAACAACTCCATAACCTACTTTCTAAGTGGGGAGTATATTACTTGCATGAAGCCCATGACCTACTTCTGGGTATTCTATGTATGGCTCATAGACACAACTCCATAACCTACTTTCTAAGTGGGGAGTATATTACTTGCATGAAGCCCATGACCTACATCTGGGTATTCTATGTATGGCTCACAGAAACAACTCCATAACCTACTCTCTACGTGGAGTATTGCAAATTATATTCTACTTGTATTAAACCTCCAGTGAATGGCATATGTTCTTGTCTGAGCTTTGATATCAAAGGCTATCACTATAAGCACTCCAACTATCAGGGCATTAATGGAACTAACAAATGAATGAAGCCCATGACCTATTTTATAACCTATTCTCTACGTTGGTACTATATTTCTCGCATGAAGCCCATGACCCACTTCTGGGTATTCTATGTATGGCTCACAGAAACAGTCCCATAACCTACTTTCTACGTGATTGGCTCACAGAAACAGTCCCATAACCTACTTTCTACGTGCGTAGTATATTACTTGCATGACGACCATGACCTACTTCTGGGTATTCTATGTATGGCTCACAGAAACAACCCCCTAACCTACTCTCTACGTGGGTCGTATATTACTCCCATGAAGCCCATGACCCACTTCTTCGTATTCTAGGTATGGCTCACAGAAACAACCCCATAACCTACTCTCTACGTGAGTAATATATTTCTCGCATGAAGACCAGGAAACAGTTCTGAGTATTCTATGTATGGCTCACAGAAAGAACCCCATAACCTATTCTCTACGTTGGTAGTATATTACTCGCATGAAGTCCATGACCCACTTCTGGGTATTCTATGTGTAGCTCACAGAAACATCCCCATGACCTACTCTATACGTGGGTAGTATATTACTCGCATGAAGCCCATGACCTATTTCATAACCTACTCTCTACGTGGGTTCTATATTACTCGCATGAAGCCAATGACTCACTTATGGGTATTCTATGTATGGCACACAGAAACAACCCCATAACCTACTCTCTACGTGGGTAGTATATTACTCGCATGAAGACCATGTCGCTCTTCTGGGTATTCTAAGTATGTCTCACAGAAACAACCCCATAGCCAATTCTCTACGTGGGTGGTATATTACTTGGATGAAGCCCATGACCTACTTCTGGGTATTCTATGTATGGCTCATAGAAACAAGCCCCTAACCTACTCTCTACGTGGGTAGTATGTTACTCGCATGAAGCCCATGACCCAGTTCTGGGTATTCTATATAGCGCTCACAGAAACAACCCCATAACCTATTCTCTACGTTGGTAGTATATTACTCGCATGAAGCCCATTACCCACTTCTGGGTATTCTATGTATGGCTCACAGGAACAACCCCATAACCTTCTCTCTACGTGGGTAGTATATTACTCGCATGAAGCCCATGACCTAATTCATAACCTACTCTCCACGTGGGTAGTATATTACTCCCATGAAGCCCATGATTTACTTCTGGGTATTATATGTATGGCTCATAGAAACAACCTCATAACCTACTCTCTAAGTGGCTAGTATATTACTTGCATGAAGCCCATGGCACACTTCTGAATATTCTAGGTATGTCTCACAGAATCAACCCCATAACCTACTCTCTGCGTGGGTAGTATATTTCTCGCATGAAGTCCATGACCCAGTTCTGGGTATTCTATGTATGCCTCACAGCAACATCCCCATAACCTACTCTCTACGTGGCTAGTATATTACTCGCATGAAGCCCATGACCTACTCCTTGACCTACTCTCTACGTTGGTAGAATTTTACTCGCATGAAGTCCATGACCCAATTCTGGGAGTTCTATGTATAGCTCAAAGAAACATCCCCATAACCTACTCTCTACGTGGGTAGTATATTACTTGCATGAAGCCCATGACCTACTTCATAACCTACACTCTACGTGGGTAGTATATTAATAGTATAAAGCCCATGACGCACTTCTGGGTATTCTATGATTGGCTCACAGAAACATCCCCATAACCTACTCTATACGTGGGTAGTACATTACTCGCATTAAGCCCATGACCTACTTTTGGGTATCCTATGTATAGCTCACAGAAACAACCCCATAACCTACTCTCTCCTTGGATAGTATATTACTCGCATTAAGCCCATGACCCACTTCTGGGTATTCTATGTATAGCTCACAGAAGCATCCCTATAACCTACTCTCTACGTGGATAGTATATTACTCGCATTAAGCCTATAACTCACTTCTGTGTATTCTTTTTATGGCTCACAGAAACAACCACATAACCTAATCTCTACGTGGGTAGAATATTACTCGCATGAAGCCCATGACCTACCTCATAACTTACTCTCTACGTGGGTAGTATATTATTCGCATGAAGTCCATGACCCACTTCTGGGAATTCTATTTATGACTCACAGAAACAACCCCATAACCTACTCTCTGCGTTGGCAATATATTACTCGCATGAAGCCCATGACCCACTTCTGGGTATTCTATGTATGGCGCACACAAACAACCCCATAACCTACTCTCTACGTGGGTAGTATATTACTCGCATGAAGCCCATGACCTACCTCATAACTCACTCTCTACGTGGGTAGTATATTACTCGCTTGAAGCCCATGACCCACTTCTGGGTATTCTATATAGGGCTCACAGAAACAACCCCATAACATTTTCTCTACGTGGGTAGTATATTACTCGCATGAAGCTCATGACCCACTTCTGGGTATTCTGTGTATAACTCACAGAAACAACACCATAACCTACTGTCTACGTGGGTAGTATATTACTCGCATGAAGCCCATGACCTACTTCTGGGTATTTTATGTATGGCTCACAGAAACAACCCCATAAACTCCTCTTTAAGTGGATAGTACATTACTCGCATTAAGCCTATGACCCACTTCTGCGTATTCTATGTATGGCTCACAGTAACAACCCCATAACCTACTCGCTACGTGGGTAGTATATTACTCGCATGAAGTACATGACCTACTTCTTAACCTACTCTCTACGTTGGTAGTATATTACTCGCATGAAGTACATGACCCACTTCTGGGTATTCTATATGTAGCTCACAGTAACATCCACATAACCTACTCTATACGTGGGTTGTATATTACTCGCATGAAGCGCATGACCTACTTAAAAACCTACTCTCTACGAGGGTTGTATATTTTTCGTATGAAGCCTATGACTCACTTCTGTTTATTGTATGTATGGCTCACAGAAACAACCACATAACCTACTGTCTACGTGGGTAGTATATTACTCGCATGCAGCCCATCACACAATTCTGGGTATTCTATGTATGGCTCACAGAAACATCCCCATAACCTACTCTCTACGTGAGTAGTATATTGCTTGCATGAAGCCCATGACCTACTTCTGGGTATTCTATGAATGGCTCACAGAAACAACCCCATAACCTACTCTCTACGTGGGTAGTATATTACTCTCATGAAGCCCATGACCTACCCCATAACTTACTCTCTACTTGGGTAGCATATTACGCGCATGAAGCCTATGACCCAGTTCTGGGTATTCTATGTATATCTCACAGAAGCAACCCCTTAACCTACTCTCTACGTGGGTAGTATATTACTCGCATGAAGCCTATGACCCCCTTCTAGATATTATATGTATGGCTCACAGAAACAACCACATAACCTATTCTCTACGTGGGTAGTATATTACTCGCATGAAGTCCATAACCCACTGCTGGGTATTCTATGTATGGCTCACAGAAACAACCCCATAACCTACTCTCTACGTGGGTAGTATATTACTCGCATGAAGTCCATGACCCACTTCTGGGTATTCTTTGTGTAGCTCACAGAAACATCCCCATAACCTACTCTATACGTGGGTAGTATATTACTCGCATGAAGCCCATGACTCACTTTTGGGTATTCTATGTATGGCTCACAGAAACATCCCCAGAACCTACTCTCTACGTGGGTAGTATATTACTGGCATGAAGCCCATGACCCACTTCTGGGTATTATATGTATCGCTCATAGAAACAACCCCATAACCTACTCTCTACGTGGGTAAAATATTACTCGCATGAAGCGCATGACCTACTTCTGGGTATTATATGTATAGCTAATACATAAAAGCCCATGACCCACTATTAGGTGTTTTATATGTGGGTAATGCATCTCCTGCATGAAGCCCAATACACATCTGGGTTTTCTATGCATGGCTAATAGAAACAAGCCCATAAGCTACTCCTTGGTATACCGTATATGGCTAATAACCAACTTCAGGATATTTGATATAATGGCGAATACAGACAAGCCAATGACCTACTCATGGGTATTTTATATTTGGCAAATACATTAAATGCTTGGTAGACCATGACCCACACTAGGGTATTCTATGTACGGTCACTTGCATTAAGCCCGCGGAGCGCAAGTCGTCCGGCGAGCCGTGATTTGAAAACCTAGGTATTGTCCCACGAACACAATGGTGTCTGTTTTCAGTGTTCTATATTTAAAAAAATAGATCATCTAGCTGTTTTCGACATTCAATTACAAGACACCGCCTTGAATATTAATTTGTAATCAACTAGGAACGGTGAAAATAACGTGAAATCAGGCATGCACTTCCATATGATATACGACTGTCCAAAATTTCGGTCACATTAACTTATAATGTTACAAAGACAGTGCAGTCAGTTTTAAACTCACAATGATAAATTTGTTATATATCCGATAAGGTAATTAAAATTGATTAATGTATTTCACCATGGAGTGATCTACACAGTGCCATTTTAAGGCATAGGCACGCGAGGCACGTGCCTATGGCTTCGCTTGGTATTCTATGTATGGCTAATACATATAAGCCCATAATACATATCGGTGTCGGTTGTGTTAGCAGTTTAGTGTTTTTTGTCTAGGGCCCCCGAACTTCTTAAAACGGCTCTGGATCTACATACCATAGCAAAGACTTGTACCTTTTTTAAACATGGCACAACGCTTGTGTTATGTTATTTTCCACTTCCCCTGACAGGGTCGTCCTAACCTTGTTATAACGGTAAGGCCGAGCATGGGCTACACGCTGAAGAGGCTCATAATTAGGCCGACTCCGGTCATCACAAGTTTAAGACCCTCGGCTAGTCTAAACTGCCAGTGAAAAGGGTAACAAATAATGACATAGGCAAATTTTCTGAGTTTATGAAGTGTTGACAAAAATTCAAATTATGGATTATGTAACTCTAAAGGATCTGTTTAATAAAAGCCATCACTACAACATGAGCATGCCTGTAAACCGTCGCAAAATTAGGCAAAACGTGGATTTTTTCAAGTTGGGATTTAATTTGCTTTCTTTCTTAATCATAATATTTTTTTTTTAAATCTAGATAAAAGAAATTATATAATTCAGAGCATGAATATTTTTGAATATTATATTTTATATAATAGATTCTTTTCTTTTATAAATCAGAGCAACAATATTCTTTTATAACTTTCTGACTTCCTGATTTGTATTTCTTTTAACAAACCAACCCCCAAAACAGACTTCAAGGCCCACACTAAAATTAAATAGACAGCCATCTCATTGTGTATGAGGGGCCCCGAGTGGCCGAGTGGTCTAAAGCGCTGTCCGTTACGGATCACTGCCATCTCACCTCTGTCTGCGTGGGTTCGAGTCTAGGATTTGGCAAATGTGGATATGTGAGAAAGCTTGCCAGTAGCTTCTCATGGGTCGGTGGTTCTTTTCTGGTGATTTCCCGGTTTCTTCCTCCACCATTAATACTGGCCGCCATGAATAGCCTATCGTGTGCTGAAAAATGGCGTTAAGCCCAACAAGAACAACAACATTGTGTATGATTATGTATCAACGGTACGTGTCAGATATGGCTAGGTTATGGACCTGGACATAATATTTCTATAGTCTTTCAATTCAAATGTGACAGTTTCCAGTTTTGTGAAGCCTCTGTCCAATGTCAGCCTTTTGTCCCCATTTTACTAGCATCAGCGATATTATGGTTCTCTCCATTTGTCTGTGAGGGACAGACCATTTCATGATTTCATCGTGAGGGGGATCGGAGACTGGGAGTTTTTCTGTCAAACTATGATAATACAATTTTCAAAAAATTCCTTTACCTCAAGATAATTTCTTAACATTAATATAATGACTATAATTAGTTCTTTATTTCTAAATTTGGGGGCAGAAATCATTTCTCTTCAAGAAATTCACAGGCCCTTCCACCTGAAAAATAATCGATTGGCCCCTAACTTTCTGCAGCATGTCCGCCTACCCTGGGATCCCTTTGGATTGTGTCAAAAGTAAAATTGAGAAAAATATCAAATATTTTATTTTTTTGTAAATATATGACTCAACATCATACATGCAATCACAATATATAACGGATTTAGGGTCATAGCGCCTCGTTTACGGTCCAGACTGGTGGGGCTAATTTCGGTCGGGAATTTGTCCTTACCAACCATATAGTTTGCTCTAGTTTCTTGCTGTCTTAGTTGGAGTAGTAGTTGCTAGTCAGTACTGTTTAGATGACGATGATGATGATGATGATGATGATGATGACGACGACGACCAGGGGACGTATTTACTTCACTTATGGTAACTAGTTTATACGAATACAAGTAGGTCGCATGGATACGTGTCTAATTATATTGTTTCACCTGTCCGTCTGATTTTTCGTGTCTTGTTTTTGTCTATGCATTGACTATCTACCATTACTGCAGATGATATAAATAGCAAAGTACATCTCATTAATATACCCTTTATCGTATAATTACACAGATTGTTAAAGATGTAATGCCTGACTTGAGCTGGATTTAAAAAACAACAGTCTACTGGACTTTTTCAATCAGTGCTGTTGTTTACATGTAAAAATGAAAATTATCTAATTTACATTTTTCTAACAATGATGTTATAATAACTGAAAGCAGAAGAGTATTAAATTTCAGCGCTTACCATGCATATATAATATATAAAGAATACCCACACCCACCGAAAAGGACTTGTAGTTAGTCAGTGGAGAATATTGAACAGGGCAGGAATCGTATTGTAAAATGCCAATAGCAATAGACTTATGGTCTATAATTGTGTATAACTCCGATCCAACTGTATATACCCAGACCTGCCTTCGCATACTAAGCCGGCAGATATGTGGCTTTGCAGTTAGTTAGAAGTAAGCAGTCAAACAAACAACTTAGACCCTGATATGCCGACGCTTTAAATGACAGATCCTCTGTGTTGTTACCAATGGATTGGCCGTATATGCAAGTATATACGGTATAGCAGACAACACGGATCACTCGGATTATCATGGAAGCTCACTAATACAAATCAAACTGGATCGCATGAGGCGCTCTACAATTTTGTACTTTGCATATGTTTTTGTGTTTTTTTTTATAAAAAAAAATGTGATGTGATGTGATTATGATTTTTAACGTAGCTTTAACAATTTTTCAGTCATATCGCTACAATGTCTGCCGTGTGACAGTTTATAGTGATGTCTAGCACTGGGGCATCATGCCGCAGACATGTAGCATGATGTCCCACCCAGTCACATTATCCTGACACCAGGCCGACCAGTCCTAACACTAACCTCGTAATGCTGAACGCCAAGCGAAGTAGCTGTTAGTACCATTTTTGTAAGTCTTTGGTATGACTCGACCAGGGATAAAAGAAAATGAATTTACTTGGACTTTTGTTAATCAGAGTTTTCTTTCTAGACAAAAGACCTTGTATATCTTATGTATTATTAGAACTTTCAATTCCCTTTACTAAGGTGAATGATTAAAGGGTGCAGTTTGGGTTATGGCGTATAGGTCTTGGTCTTCTTCTGCAACTATCAAAGCAAAGAATAATCCACTTGATAATTTTCACTTCCAAGACTTTAAAGAAAAATTGTTAAAACAACAAACCGATAACTTTTATTTTACTTTTTAAATATAATTTGTTATGAATTCAGTAAATTTTCAGAAATTTTATTGCCTTTTCCAGCAAAATTCGCTTTCCCTATTTTAATACCTGCCAAAGTTTGTGTACTTTGCACTCGTTTAGTCTGATTTCTCAACGACAGGAGGCAGCCACATAGATCAGCGATGTGCTTAGATAATGCACGATCTTAGCAACTACAACATGTAAAGCTATGACAGCTACAGTACATGAAAGTAGCAATGAGATGTCTAAAATATTCTCTCCAACGTGAACCTTACAAATGTAAACAACTGTCACCAATCACCTGTCACTGTCGGAAGTACGTAATGTGTGAGCGTCCGCTATATGTGCAATATTTACTGTTAGTAATGTGTAAGCGTCAGCTATATGGAATATTTACTGTATCAAATTTCCAGTTAAAACGTCCTGATACAGGCAATGTAGGCAAGTCCAAATTACATAATACTTATAAGGTATACAAATAATAAGCATTCGTGTAAGAGAGAATGATATACAATTAAACAAATAAAGAGATGTATTATTATTATTATTACGGATCAGAGTGTACGTTGCAGGATTAGCTCCGATATTAGTGAATATAATAACATAAAATTGCATACTGAATTCAACGTATATTTACTTGTTTTACAATTGAGATACATTTTCATCTTAAAGGGGATAATTAATAAGATTAAACCCGAAAGCATACATTTAAATATCATGAAATAAAAAAGACCTCATACTTAAAAAAGTCTAAATTTACATCTTTCACTCTGGACAGATTTATTTTAATACACTATTCAAAAAAAGACTTTAACAAACGATGTTAAAAATCACAACAATTGACATTTTAACCCACTCAACCCATTTATTACACCTCTCTTTGACAAGCAAAATGAGGCAAATATTAATAACTTTTCACCAAAATAGCAACTAGCACGTCTGTTGAAACGGAGAAATTTATGTTTATTTTACAACAAACAGGCGTTGTCTGATGTAATGATAAAATATAACAGTGCTGGTAGTATTGTTACTGTAGAATGCAATTAATACCCTGGTTGGCAGATGATATGTCATTTTGGCTGCGGTCCAGAGCAATTGACTAATCTTGGTGCGGAAAATGGGTGAAAAAAAGCCGCTGCAAGGCTTTGGGTCGCAAATGAGAAAAAATACCTGGGTCACATACGATAAGAACAAACAGTTAATAAGCATTGAAAAATTGTGTTTTGAATATCCTCTCTACAAAGCACATTTTATTGGCAATAAGAAATAGTATATATATATATATATATATATATATATATATATATATATATATATATATATATATATATATATATATATATATATATATATATATATATACACACACACACACACACAAGATTCTACCCTGCAGTAAAAACAAAAAACATTAGGGTCTAATACACGTATCTGTCAGGGAGCTTAGCCTGTGTTATCTATTAATCTTACCTAATCCAACATCCCTCTAGGATTTGTGATGACGTCATCAACCGTCATTTTTACTAACCCAACTTTATATATATATATATATATATATATATATATATATATATATATATATATTCAGGAAATTTATATAAAATTATCATATGATACAACGGAAAAAAAAGGCAAGTTAAACATTATATTTTGCGAAACTACTTTCAAAGTGTTATTCATCCCGTGACATAATCGGCTACTTCCACCAAATTGATCAAACTGGATTAGCCGTAGCGTTCGTAGTGTTAGCTGGGATAATGATGGCGTGAGCTGGAGTGCCTGAGCTAAACATCTGTACCAAATTTATTACACTACGCGAAATGTAGCTTGAAATATCAGCGTTTATTCTTTAAAAAAAAAGTCGTGCGAGAAAGGACAGAAGTGTTCTCCTTTGTAGTTATTATATATTACATGTACCAAGGTAAATTGTAAGCAACGATACGAGCCCCTGTATTTCCGCGTGGGTTATATGTGAGGAAGCTTGCCAGTAACTTACCGTGGATCGGTGGTTTATTCCAGGATTTCCCCCGTTTCTTCCTTCACCAAAAATCCACAAAGCCACAACTACAACCTTACGATCTCTCCAGCTCAGCCTACTATTTAGTCAGCTCACAACAGCAGCATTAATAATAATAATAATAATAATAATAATAATAATAATAATAATAATAATAATAATAATAATAATGATGATGATGATGATGATGATGATGATGATGATGATGATGATGATGATGATAAAGAATAAGAATAAGACTTAATATTTTGAAGTACCTATAATGCGAAAGCATGACAATGAATTGACACCCGTTACAGAGACAGAATATAACTGAAACTATTAATAAATTACCAACCATAAGCACAATACCCGTATGACTAACATAATCTTAGGTTAGACATATAACGTATAAAACAAACCCCAAAGTATTAAGGACACAAAAAGTAAAATACAGCAAAATTTAACATTTATTCATGACTGCAGTAACAGTTGATTAAACTTTTGCATATCGGCATGTTGCACTTTCTTCGTCTTCTCTTTGCCAATGATATATTTTATTATATGCTCGTGTTTTTCTCTGTTATCTTTACATTGTCAGAATTGTGCAGTATTTTTTTTTGCAGAAGAACTTTAAAATACACGCCTGTGTCCAAAAATGGTAACTTATATTAGGATATACTTTGTAACAATCTATGTATAATCAGGTCATGAACGCTTTTGGTTGATTAGATTTTATTGCGAATGAACTGAACAGGCTGTTTCGTCCAGTTGAAAGTACACATGGTGATGTGGACGAGTTCACTATGTCAAAAACGAAACTATACAGTGTTTTGGAAGAAGAACGGAGCGATATTTTATCATTCGATATTCCAATTCATAATTTTTAATGCTTACCCAGCCAAAAATACAAAACAAAATCGTCATTAAAATAGATTTTCACTTCGAACGAAATGCAGTTTCCAAGTAAAAAATTACTTATGACAATATCTGAGAATCACTGTAACCAAGGTATCTGTGGATTTCGATCCCAAGTTCGGAGCAAAATACAGTATTCTCCCATGTGTTTTCTGACTTAAAGATTACACTTTACTGACGATACTGTTTTGCCAGTCAGGTTACGTAACAATGTTTCTCTACAAATGTACATAGCATTCGAATACATGAGGGATGACATAGAGATTTTGTTATTTGCGAGGTATCTACGTGATTCGCGACACGTAAGCACAGTTATGTTATGCTTTTACTCTAACATGTTGATCATCAAATGAAAAGAGAAAAGGGTAACTAATTAAATTTACAGACAGAAACAAAATGCTTTCATATAGTTCCATATGGTCTTAGATCGCCTATTTTTTTTTTTTCAATCTTATGTAGCCATTCATTATTGTACATTTATTACTATAACTGCTAGACCGTTTAATAAAGTTCTTCACGTAAAAACTCATTTAAGAGCATGAAATCCTGAACGTTTCATCATGGGTCGACCTGCTTGATTTTGTGCCTTTGTACGGTAAACAGATCAATTGAAGAGAGTTAAGAAAGAAGAGTTTGACATTCAGTTTCGTCACATTCCAAAAAAGTAGTGTTTGAGTATGGGTTAGACCAGACTTATAGATCCTGCTGAACACCTTCTATACCACATGATTTTTTAGTACATGTATTTTAACTTGTTTCACTCTTGAGTGTACGCGTACAGGTCGCGAGTGAATCGACCGCTACATCTCGCTACATCTTTTGTTACTGTTTATAAATGAATTGCATGTTTCGATTCTATCTTCTCTGCTTGGTATTTATGTTCAGACTCATGAGGAGTTTTCCATTTCCGCCAATATGAACTCGAACTCCACCATGGTAATTGTTTTATCTTTAAAGGACACCTATCACAGCTTGGTAAATATATCTAGATAAATTTGGACATTGTCGAGAATTTCTTTTGTGCGGTGTTGGTTTGTGCAGCGTCAATTAAATTATTTTGCCAGCATCACCAGCCGCACCGGTTGCTATTGCTATGTCAAGGACAGTACTTCCGACTAATGTACTTGAGACAGTTTTGTGATCATGATTACAGCAACGCCCATGCTATGCAATGGTGGTCTAGGCAAGCAAACAAAGAGCATCTATAACGTTACACATGCGCTTATATTTTGCAAATATATTGGTTCTCTTGGTTATTTCATCTAGCAGCCTTTGTTCCACTTCGATTATTTTTGTTCGCGTCTGTAGCCTATTGTTTCCATCATAGTGTTTCCATTAATAATGTGAATAGTAAATACACAACAGACAGGCCTAGTCCAGACTCGTAACTGACGGATATAACACGCACCGGTACAACTGCCTTGCAATTATGGAAGATATTTTCCAAGGTAATGTGTATGCATCCGGAGCATTCAGGTTTATCTAGAACCATATGGGTTAAGCCCCTACCTACTGTCACCAGCAGTCTTTTTTATTTTCAAAAACTGTTACAAAAACAAACGCGTCTTTGTTAAAGTCTTGGTCTTTCTTTTGCTGTTCGAGTTAATGTTGATAGTTCAATATAATAGACGTGATTCTTTATTGGTGTGGATTTGTCGGTTAATTCCATTTTATCATTGTAAAATAATGTGAAGTATATCCTGATAAAATTCCCGGACAAAGTCGACGTGGATTCGTTTTCGCAGATTCTCTATTATTTGTCCGAACTCTTTTTCAAGCTGATTTGCTGCTTCCGTACGCAGATCGGTGTTTATCTGGACGTATGTAGCCATCCACGAACGCTGCTGAAACTGGATTACCCGATGAACTCGAGATGCACGCAGTCAAAGCCGAAGATACAACTGCAAGTTTCGTACGTGGACAACATAGTTGAGTTTCCAGCTCATATTTGGACAGTCTGCAAAAATTACAAACTTTTTTATACGTGTTCAAGCTAGTAACGAATTAAAAGGTATTAGTATACGTAATTTAAACACAATCATACAGAAAAGATATTAATTTAGTGAATCTTTGGATGATAAACGACTTTTTAGAGGAGCAACAATCGTAATTTGCATGATTTTTGAAATGGCAATAAAGCATATTTGAAGATCAACCTTATAAAAATTATAAACGTTCTGTTAAAGGACAACATAACATAAAGGATCAAACGCATGAAACGACCCATTTTAGATTGCAAGTATATTCCATACATGTTTACCACAGAACTAGACCACATAACTAAATATATTCATTATAGGTGAAATGGATAATGATATTGAACGTTTACTAAATATTTTTCATATCTCATTTTGGCAGGAAATATGTGAAAATACAAGATGACTGTTTAGCATGATAGAACTTTCACTTAAAAAACAGCAACAGGAAAACCATTTAAAATTGCACACAGATAGACATAGCCAAGGAATTCTTGCAACAGCATAAAAACATGAATGAGAAATTGTTTTATATGCTGTGTAGTTCATTTTAAATACTCCCAAAAAGATTTGTAGAGGACATGAAAAGTAGGTTAATGCTAGTTATTTTGAGAATAAAAAAATTCAAGTTAACAAGACAAATTTACGGTGAATTTTAAATGTCAGAGTTATCCAAACAGATGATGTATGAATTGGGCTACAAGTTGAAGCACAAATACGGCGATAGACTGAGACTATTTGTCAGATTCTTTGTGACATTTATGCTCAGGAAGAAAACTTTTACTGTGACATGAAGCATAAAATCAGGTTTTGTGACATTCATTCTGAGACAGAAACTTCTCAGTGACATAAATCATAACAATGGGTTTTGTGGCAACCTTTTACAGTGACGTAAATCAGGCTACCTTTGACAGTGACGTAAATCATAACATCGTGTTTTGTGGCAACCTTTGACAGTGACGCGAATCATAGCATCTGGTTTGTGGAAACCTTTGACAGTGACGTAAATCATGACATCGGGTTTTGTGGCAACCTTTGACAGTGACGTGAATCATAGCATCGGGTTAGTGGAAACCTTTGACAGTGACGTAAATCATAGCACCGAGTTTATGGCAACCTTTGACAGTGACGTAAATCATATCATCGGGTTTGTGGCAACCTTTGACAGTGACGTAAATCATAGCATCGGGTTTATGACAACCTATGACAGTTTAGAAAATTAGACAGTAAGCTTTATGATAGTCCTGACAACCAAGGGGAAGTATATTGTCATCCCACCAAGAACACAAATGCTGTTTGATTATTTAAAGATAAAATGAAAGAGACATTTGTTCGAGCCTATCTGGGGTAAAGTTCCAAACATTACAGATTCAAAACTGTAAAGACGAAAACTAAGTTCGTAAAGGAATATTAAAATTCTAATTAAAGAAAATCTGAAATTTGGAAAAGATCGTTTATTCAACAAGGAAAAGTAGCAGGAAATGCATCTGCACAGACCGTACAATCTTGATATCTGCGGCTTCAAAATGAGAAAGTTGCTTTGTCTTTATATGACGAGAATCGTTTGTTTTTGTTTCGCTTTGGATACATTATCTTAAGGATACATAAGTATGACGAAGTCCTTACTCCTATGACACAAGTGCCTAGAAGCAAATAATGAAACACTAGATACATGGAAAGATTTTTTAAATATTTTATCCTAGCAACAGTCTCTCCTTGTAAGTCATATATGATAGATTAGTTTCCACGAAAATATATTATATTGCTGTCTTTGCTATTACTACAAACACTACTAATAAATGTAATTATTCCTTTGCTATCCTTTACAGGAGTGTTTGTTTTATATGCATATATTTGAAAATGTGTTAAATCGAGAGTTTGTTTTACATGCATATATTTGAAAATGTGTACAATCGAGTTTGTTTTACATGCATATATTTGAAAATTTGAACAATCGGGTGTTTATTTTACATGCATATATTTGAAAATGTGTACAATCGAGTGTTTGTTTTCATGAATATATCTGAGAATGTGTACAATTGAGTGTTTCTTTTATATGCATATATTTGAAAATGTGTACAATCGAGTATTTGTTTTACATGAATGTATTTGAAAATGAGCACAATCGAGAGTGTTTGTTTTACATAAATATGTTTGAAAATGTATACAGTTAAGAATGTTTATTTTACATGCATATATTTGAAAATGTGTACAATCGAGTATTTGTTTTACATGAATGTATTTGAAAATGAGCACAATCGAGAGTGTTTGTTTTACATAAATATGTTTGAAAATGTATACAGTTAAGAATGTTTATTTTACATGCATATATTTGAAAATGTGTACAATCGAGTTTCTTTTTTACATCATCAATGTTGCCACAGTCATCAGTCAGTAATAAATTAGATGACCGTGATTTTAAAAAAATCATCATTCACTAGTTGTGCCTTGGTACAATAAATCATCAGTCAGAAATACACTAGTCGTGCCTTGGTACAAATAAATCATCAGTTAGAAATAAACTAGTCGTGCCTTGGTACAATTAAATCATCAGTCATAAACAAACTAGTCGTACCTTGGTAAACATCAACTTTTAATTCCAACTATTTGTTTAATTTATGAACAGGATATGTCAGATCACATATTCATCGACTAACCACTTTCCACTATAGGGCTTGTATAACACAATAATGATAACGGTGTAATAGAAAAAGTTATTTTTCTCCCGTTTCCTTCAGATTTTTGCTACTAGTTTTTCTGCAATTAAGAAATCCACAAGTTAGCATGTTTTGATACCTAAGACATAAATAACGTCATTTTTCAGATCTTTTGATTGTTAGTTTACCCTGAGCGTCTAAAAGAAAATTAACATTCGTTTTGTGAACACCAACATTTTATTTTCATTTGATCTGTAGGTGAACACTAACTAAAGTGCGACCACTATTATTCAGTGTGTTTCCTTTCGAACTTCTCACATGAAACCAGATGCAAAACTAATCAGTGTAAACCTTGTCCGCGCTGTAGAATTGACTCCTGCATGCCTTTTCTGCTTATTAAAGAAATAATCTGTGGCTTCTGTATACTGTTGTATCAATTGAAAATCATTGAGATAAATCATTTTGCAGATCGTCTATTAGTCACTGAGATTTTTTGGTTCATTTTCTGATTTGGAACATTTTCTGGATTTGTATGTACGGTATGATACATCCTTTAAGCTCATTAATGAAGAATCCAACAGAATCAAAGAAACAAATATGCTTAACATGATACGGCTTTGTATTAGTGTTGCTATCTTTAGTTTTCTTTTAATTTACTGTTGCTCGGAATATGTGTAATACAATTAATTGTTTGGAGCGAGGTATTTATTGAAAGTTGTCATGAATACATTTTGTTATCCTCTGTTTATTGATTATTGTAGTGGAATCATTTTCTTTGTCAGTTCTGAGAGAGTTTGGTTTAATCATTATTTTTTTTCTGTTAAAACCATTCATTTGAATTTGAATCTCTTCATTGTTTCTTTTAATTATTCAGAATTTTTATAGCTGTTCCAGTAGAAATTTCTTTACTTCCCAAATCACTTTCATAACAGACTAAATCAGTATACATCCCCTGTTCAATTGACTGTTGTTGAATGTTTGGTAATTTCCTTTTTTTACAAATGGTTATAGCACTAAGCAATATGCTTTATGATTACTTAAATACGTCATGAGCATCTAACATGTTTTATGTTATAAAAAAACTTTTTAAGTTTGAATTTTGTGCAGCTGTTTCATTAACTCTCTGTTCAAAACCTGTTAATGTGTAAAGTTGTTCTATCTTTCCCTTAGCATGTGTTGTTTTCAGATTAATATTCGACAAAGTCATTGTATTTGAAATCTTTATGTCTGTGCAAAACACATACTGGTAACTGTGTTAGCCAATTGAACGGGGTCACGTAAATTGTCATAGCATTGTTGTTGATGTTTGTTTGACATGGTGCCACATCTTTCTCTTCTTATAATGTGTCATTGTTACAAGGAAAACATCTGTATCTACGACTTTTTAGATACATTTACGTCATCATTAATTTATTATTTATCTGTGACAAAAAATCTGTTAACTGTTTACATTTCATTTTCATCTTTATTGCTTATATTCAACACGTAAATATCTCCAATTATTTGTAATAACCATTAACATTATCTAAAAATGTCTTTGTGAAATAATTGCATATGGAGATTATAAAAAAAATTGGAATGCTTATTGTCGAAATAGCTTTCTATGTTATAGATTTGACCAAGGTAAATGTTTATAAATTTCGGTTACACAAACCGAAAGTAGATGCCTGGCTATTAAACTTCAACAGTTTACGACTGTAGTTTGTAATACACTGTCTAATTATTACTCGGATGATTTGAAAGTTTGAGTTGTCTTTCGAACATTTCTATTTTTTTAAAAAATGCTTGCTTTCTTCCTTCTCATTATTATCAATCATTTCCTCTTTGACATTATCCAGGCGCTTCATTAAGAGTAAATTAGGCATTGTTTAATTCTTGTCAAAATATTGTAAAATATCTTGCGTTTTGTTTTCGTTTATTCATAATACCCAACAATAACATTTGATAATTTACAATTTATTTTATCGAATGGATCAGTTAAGTAGATTTCTTTTTCAAATAGACCATCAGACTTTGCGATGTTGATTGTAACATAACTTTCTCTTTGTAAAGTATAAATTACCACAGCCAATACTGACATAACATAGATTTACAACTTTTCCTTACAACTTATATTATTAATAGTAGTAGTAGTAGTAGTATGCTTATTGTTATGTTTATTATTATTATTATTATTATTATTATTATTATTATTAGTAGTAGTAGTAGTAGTAGTAGTAGTAGTAGTAGTAGTAGTAGTAGTAGTAGTAGTAGTAGTATTGCCAGAAGTTCAGGTCTTCTCGAAAAAATTGATGTGTCATGTTTCATGTATAAAATAACAAGTCATTTTATGCTCAACTTGTTAGTATTGGCAATTAAAGATCTAGATTTCCCACATTTTCTGTTTTAGGAACAGGTTCGGTGCTTAACTCGAATGGAGAGGTCGAAATGGACGCCCTGATTATGGACGGCGAGACGCTAAAGGCAGGTTGTGTCGCGTGTGTCCAGAATATCAAGAACCCGATTGATCTGGCCAGACTTGTCATGGAAAAGGTGAGGTAGCCTTTGTAACTTAACTGTTCAAATATATCCTCATCCCCCTTCTTAGATTTTCTAAGACAAAAGAGACCACCAGCGCACCTGTCATCAGCAATTAATCTAATAGTAAGCTACGAAACAAACTTTGACGTTTAATTTTTAAGCTACCATAGGCGCGTTTTATTATAACTCAAGTCGATAATGACCATTAAATTTCAGTAGTCCAAAGCTCTTCAAAAGAAATTAATCGAGTTACTGCAATGGCGGGGCTGTTCATGTCAACACATAGGAAAGAGGTAAGTCTCATGTAGCAATGCTAGCTTTTGTGGTCAACAGTAGTAGTATAGGCTGAGGTCGTGGACCAAACGACTAATTTTTAACACTAAAGCCTGGACACAGCGGGCAAACATTTCACTTTTTTTACCCATATTTTGCTGATTTTGTCAATGTTTGAAAATGTATTATATTAAAACACTTTTTGCAAGATTCTTCGATTAATATTTATCTTCTTGCTCTATTAGAAAAACGAAAAAAAAAAAAAAAAATTGGATAAACAAATCACATTTCTAACATTTGGTAGCAATCGTCCAAGTATGACCATAAAACCTTAGCCACCCATTCTCATCGTTAAAACCTTTACTAAAATTGTATGAAAATCTGGTCATTAAAATAGATGTAAAACCAACAATAAAAACGGCCCCACTTGTCTTTAAAAATTAAAAATATAACCCATTTGACTAGGCCTGGAGCTAGGCTAGTAACCTCCAACAATAGTTATTATAGCTACAAAATCTACACGGCTACTTACCATACCATACATGAAAAACTAAAAGGATTTTTAAAAAAGGACAGCGAATACCCCCAGTTTTATTAATTTGGAATTCACAATGAATACAAATTAACTTTTGAAACATTTTATATATTTAAATCATGGACTTCCGATTTCGAAAACTAACAAGTAGTACATATTATCCATGCCAGCTTAGCTTATTACATATTCTAATTAGTTCTATACATATTAGTACAGCAAATAAATTTAATGAGATAAAAAAAAGGATATTACTAAGAAAATAACTATTGTTATACACAAGCCATCAAACAATTTTCAAAAGTTGCACACAGCCACAAAGTATTTTTCAAAAACTGCAATTTAAAGTTTACTAATGATGATTCAGAGAATAGATACGCATTACAGTGATATACAATTTTCGATACAATTTAGGCGGGGTGGTATAGATGTTAAACACCAATATGCTGAAGAAAATCCTATCGAGATTTTTAAACGGACAAAACTTAATAAAATCGATGTATGGCTTTCATATTTACTATCAGGTATCGATGTCTGAGTCTTCCATACTATTACCGTATGATAACATAATTAAATCAACAAGAAGCGTTATACATCTCAAACA
The DNA here is from genome assembly GCA_016746295.1 of Potamilus streckersoni. NCBI lineage: Eukaryota > Metazoa > Mollusca > Bivalvia > Unionida > Unionidae > Potamilus > Potamilus streckersoni. The sequence goes on from JAEAOA010002356.1 coordinate 3,962,935, forward strand.
CAATTTATAATGATTTGCAATAAGTTAAGATTTGTATTAATACTGACTGAAATATATTATTGGAAAAAAAAATTTCAAATAATAATAATAATAATAATAATAATAATAATAATAATAATAATAATAATAATAATAATAATGTAGAATATGAATCTATGCATCAAAGATTTGGATAATATATACCATCTACATACTTGGTAGTTCGTCATGCGAGTGTGTCTGCTACGCACGAGTTCATTTAACACCGATTCAGTGCCATCATTTTCGGTGATGTGTTCTTAGTTGTGACGGGATATGGACAGATGTGTGCAGGCAAGACGATGGATGCCGTTTACTTGCGGACCTGGGTTCGAAACTCCGTAGAGTACGAATTAAAATTTTCTAAACTCTATGATAGTAAATTATTTCAACCGGCATTATAGTTAAGGAGCCGCAACAATTTAATACAGAAAAGTTTCCTAAAATATTGATAAAATGGTATCGTCCTATGATGAAATATTATGTGATTATTTCTTTCTTTAATATATCAAATGAATGAAAGAACACTGCGTCTAAATAAAAATATTAGATCAAATATAATACCTATTTTAGCTGGTCTTGTACAAAATTAAATAAATATTAGGCAATCCGGTTCTACTTTTATTAAAAAAAAATTAATCTTGGGCCAGCAAGGATAAGAGACATATGAACATATACCAATAAGATTTTAACAAAATATTTTCAACTATAAACTTGAATCGCAACTGTTTAGGCCTGTCTTTCTCTTCCGCAATAATTTCTTCCTTCTGGACAATGACACATTTCTTTTTAATGTTTGTTGCTTGACACGTATGTCTTATGTCATTTACATTTCCCAGACTCGTCCTTTCTGTCTTTACTGTGACTAGTATGTCACTGTGTCTCTCTGGATTATCTCTCTTCAAATATCTTTGTTGCCACCCACATCCTCTCTCTCTCTCTCTCTCTCTCTCTCTCTCTCTCTCTCTCTCTCTCTCTCTCTCTCTCTCTCTCTCTCTCTCTCTCTCTCTCTCTCTCTGCGCTGTCTTTCAGCATAATAACCTGCCTGTTCTTGATCACATTGAACCCAACTGTTACTGATGATAGTTAGTACTAAAGCAACTATCAACGATGAACTCGTTCTATCCTCTTGAACTTGGAGGTGGTGCTGGACACTATGGTGTGTATCCTGGCCTATATCCTCTTCCCTTTTTATTAGGTTGTCATTTGGCTTGTATTGAATGCAGGATCGAAGAATAAACCACCATAGTATGGTGTATTATAAACCCCCGTCTCGTTTTTCGAATAAACTACCATGGTACGGTGAATTATAAACCCCCGTCTCATTTATCAAAAAAACCACCATTAGGTTTTTGTTTATGCATGTTGTATGTAACTCCATTTCAGACGGAACATGTATTACTAGTGGGGAAGGGGGCCAATCAATTTGCTGAGGAGGTAGAAATGAAGACGGTACCCATGTCAGAGCTGGTGACAGACGAAGCCATGTGGGAGTTTGAGAACTTCAAACAATATGGGAACACCGTAACCCAGTTTTTCGGAAGAAAGTAGGTCTAAAAAGAATTGCAAAAACTTCACGTCATTTGTAGAGTCTTATACTATGTACACTCGTAGTTCGAATGTCTGAGTAAAATGACCTTCCACATAAGTCCTGTAAGAAAGGTTAGTTGTCAAACTTTCTAAGATGTTAATATAACTGCAACATGAATACATTTTAAAGCATTGATGAATCATCTGAAATATGACCCTGTCTTTCAAAGATGCCGTGAAGGATGAAGCCATGAGGCAATCAAATAAACTTCACGTCAATATAATCATCTGGATTATTTTCTTCAGGGATTTACAATGATTTACGTTGTTAATGTTTACGTTTAAAGAATGTAAATTTTTCCAATCTTCAGTTTCCATTTCTGGTAATATTACGATGATCTACTTCAATATCGTCCATGAGAAGGACTAATAATAATTTGTTTGAATGTATAAAATATTAGTAGCATTTGCTGTTTTCTTACATCAAATATTACACAGAAAAAAAAACACTAACACAATCTTTCTTATTCGATTCATACACATAGCGCTATATATCTAATCTCTGTCGCATTAACTATTTCAGGGATGGTCTTGGCCATGACACAGTGGGGGCGGTGGCGCTAGACATCCGTGGAAATGTCGCCTGCGGAACATCAACAGGAGGCATCACAGCAAAGAGGCCCGGCAGAGTTGGGGATAGTCCTGTTGTAGGTTGGTTGGATGGTTTTAAGGGCACTTCTAGCACCTTATTGGATATATTGTTACAAACATGTAATTTAACTGCTTGTGTGTTAGTGTTTTTTTAAAAATATTTTTTATTATTTGTGTTTCATTACATTTTATTGTAAGATTATTTTCATGGAATTCGATATCTTTAATTAAGTACATTCTATCTGTATAGAACTTAAAAGTGTTTCATTAACAATATTTTTAGCTGACCTCGCTCAAACACTTGGTAAATATGAAATTTTAAATGATTGTTCAGTATCAAGGTCATACACTCCTCACGCGCGTGATCACCTTGTGTCATCAAAGTTTTTTTATTATTGGTTCTTAAATAAGACTAACCGTGCACACGTGTTAGGTGCCTTGTAGTATGGGATCATGCAACCCGTCACAAGTGTCGAAATTACGTTTTACTGAGGTTTATTACTCAATATCATTGTTTTCTAGTTTAGTCGTAAAATAATACCTTGACAGTTCAAAGGTATTTTTGTTGCTGCTAGATGAGTTTGTTTTTCTGTTCTTTGGAATTAATAATTAATTCTCTGGGAAATATACACAAGTACTGCTCGTCATCAAATTCTTGGACAACGACTTTAAATGGAAATTATTCAGAGTTCTAAAGCTGGAATATTCTTTCGTGATTCCCAAAATTCAACGTGGAACTTTTGACAATTCTTTCGTGACATAAAAATTCAACGTGGACACATCAATATTGCATTCATCTGACGTCATCATTCGCCATCTTGAACTTCGCCGGGATTCTAACTTGGGTTCATTTAGGGCATTTTAGTGATAGGACTTACATTTTTCAATTCTGGGATTAATGTTTCGATTATTTTCACAAACTGTACGACCTTTTTCATATTTGTACTGTTTTCGAGGGAAATAAATTATTTTTATTAAAATCTACAAAGATTGTTGACTTCACTCTTTTCTTTGTTACTTTGAACCAGCCGAAATTTGTAACAATAATCATGTGGAGATAATGGGTACCAAGTACCTTTTCCAAGAATACGCCGAGGCAGCAAATACAATGTGAACTGAGCGTGTATCAAACTTCGACTCTTAGAAGTTCGAGGCTCTACTAACTGAGCTACCGCTGCTCCTTCACTGTAGGAAAAGCATATTTCTGTAAGTTAATTAATATTATCCATCTGAGTTCAATCTCAAGTCCAAATAGTACTCGCTTGACATTAGCCATTATCAAAATCAAGTCCAAATAGTACTCGCTTGACATAAGCCATCATCAAAATATAGTCCAAATAGTACTCGCTTGACATAAGCCATCATCAAAATATAGTCCAAATAGTACTCGCTTGATATGAGCCATCGTCAAAATCTAATCCAAATAGTACTCGCTTGACATGAGCCATCATTCTAATCTAGTCCAAATAGCACTTGCTTGACATGAGCCATAATCAAAATATAGTCCAAACAGTACTCGCTTGACATGAACCATCATCAAAATATAGTCCAAATAGTACCTGCGTGACATGAGCCATCACCAAAATCTAGTTCAAATAGTACTCTCTTGACATGAGCCACCATCAAAATCTAGTCCAAATAATACACGCTTGACATGACCCATCATCAAAATCTAGTCCAAATAATACACGCTTGACATGAGCCATCATCAAAATCTTGTCCAAATAGTACTCGCTTGACATGAGCCATCATCAAAATCTTGTCCAAATAATACACGCTTGACATGAGCCATCATCAAAATCTAGTCCAAATAGTACTCGCTTGACATGAGCCATCATCAAAATCTTGTCCAGTTAGTACTCGCTTGTCATGGGCCATCATCAAAGTCTAGTCCAAATAGTACTCGCTTGACATTAGTCATCATTAAAATAGAGTCCAAATAGTACCTGCGTGACATGAGCCATCACCAAAATCTAGTTCAAATAGTACTCTCTTGACATGAGCCACCATCAAAATCTAGTCCAAATAATACACGCTTGACTTGAGTCATCATCAAAATCTAGTCCAAATAGTACTCACTTGACATGAGCCATCATCAAAATCTTGCCCAAATAGTTCTCGCTTGTCATGGGCCATCATCAAAATCTAGTACAAATAGTACTCTCTTGACATTAGCCATCACTCTGGATAACAGAGTTGTATTGTACTCTCATGACACGAGCCATTAATCTGGATAGCAGGATTGTATTGTACCTGTTTTGTACATCTACGAGTCGGAGTTTTAGCTCCGGATACGGAACGTTTGAGTGTACATGCACATGCTACTCGTATCAGATTTACGGTTTTCTTTGGAGATCCAGAGTTTCCTCCACCCCCAAGATCACTTCACGCTACCACCCGTTCATTAGAGGGCTGTTTTTGCAAGTTATCAAAACTTTTGCGATCGAATTAGAACAAATAAAATTTTAGCAAATATAATGCAAGTGTGAAATATATTTATTAAAATAAGCGAGACCTCAAGCATCTTTAATTATGTTTTGAAACTTTCGCAATATAATCTTTGGTTTAAAATATTTTAGCTATGTCTCCTATCAAGCCTAGGAACTAGAGTCCTTATTAGAATCTAAATAATAATTGTTTCTCAAAATATTGACATATGTCTTGTCTTTTGTCTTCAAAAAGAATCTGTCGTAAAAGGACTCAGTTGATACATTGTAATTAACATGGTCTCACGCAATATTTACCTAAAAAAGCATATGCTATTTAAAGAACAGATCGTTTGAATTGACAGTTTGGAAAAAAAATATTCCTTCCAATTGTAGGAAACGGTGGCTACGCAGATAACGAAGTGGGAGCAGTGTCGTGCACCGGACATGGCGAGTCCATCATGAAAGTGTGTCTAGCTCATTCAGTTATATCCTACATGGAGCAAGGTAATATGAGTTTAGCTTCCGTGCATGTATAAATAAACAAGCACTATTATTCTCAAAATGTCTCCGAAGACTATTTTTCATCTATATATTATAAGAAGAATTAGATGTTGACACATTGTTATATCTTACTTATGGACGTTCGACTGTCTGTCCAGTTCATCATGAATATTGTTTCAGGTATCTAATATTTTAAAGACCAAATAGTTCCATACTTAGGATGATAATTTATCTTCTTTCTTTTTTTTTTTGATCGTCAAAGTATGCTTGAGATTAGGTCTCATTTTGACCCAACCGTTTTCTCTTGCATTAAAAACTAATGATTCCTCAATTATATCACATTGTTATCAGCATTTATGTTCAGTCTTTAATTATTACACATTGTCGAAAGCATCTGTGTCCAATCTTTAATGATTACACATTGTCGCGGCATTTGTCTCCTCTCTTTAATTATTACACATTGTCGCGGCATTTGTGTCCTCTCTTTAATGATTACACATTGTCGCGGCATTTGTCTCCTCTCTTTAATTATTACACATTGTCGTGGCATTTGTGTCCTCTCTTTAATGATTACACATTGTCGCGGCATTTGTCTCCTCTCTTTAATTATTACACATTGTCGTGGCATTTGTGTCCTCTCTTTAATTATTACACATTGTCGCGGCATTTGTGTCCTCTCTTTAATTATTACACATTGTCGTGGCATTTGTGTTCTCTCTTTAATTATTACACATTGTCGCAGCATTTGTGTCATCTCTTTAATTATTACATTTTGTCGTCAGCATCTTTGTCCTGTCTTTAATTGTTACATAGAGTATGTTTGCTTTGATTTCTTTTAAACTTAGCTTTAACAGTGTGTCAGCTATATCGCTACCATGTCTGCAATGTGACAGTTTAGTGACATCTAGCACTGGCGTGTCATGCCGCAGACATGTAGCATCATTTCTCACTCAGTCACATTATCCTGACATCAGACCGGTCAGCCCTAACACTTACCTCTTAATGCTGAGCACCAAGCAAGATAGCTGCAAGTGCCAGTTTTATAAGTCCTTGGTGTGACTTGGTCGGAGCTTGAACCCGCGACCTCTCGCATCCGAGGCTGACTCTCTAACTACTAAGGTTACCACAGAGATCATTGTACGTTATAGTTAGCATTTGTGTCCTGTCTTTAATTATTATATAATGTCGTCTTATTATATAATGTCGTCTTATTATATAATGTCGTCTTATTATATAATGTCGTCTTATCGTCTTATTATATAACGTCGTCTTATTATATAATGTCGTCTTATTATATTATGTCGTCTTATTATATAATGTCGTCTATCGTCTTATTATATAACGTCGTCTTATTATATAATGTCTTATTATATAATGTCGTCTTATTATATAATGTCGTCAGTATCTGTGTCTATCTTTAACTATTACATGATGTCGTGAGCATCGGAGTCATCTTTAAATTGCTACATTTACTTTTAGCTTAAAAGGAGATAATACTATCCAAATTGTTAAAAAAATCTCCTTGTGTTGTTGTTATTATTATTGTTATTATTATCTTATTATTACTTATTATTATTATAATATATTTTATTACTATTATTTTTAAAATGCTGTTTTTATTATTATTATTATTATTATTATTATTATTATTATTATTATTATTATTATTATTATTATTATTATTATTATTATTATTATTATTTTTATTATTATTATTATTATTTCCATCCATTTAATGTGCTTATTTATTCACAATTTTAAGCCGCATTAAACTGTGAGGAATAATAAAGTTTAGTTGGCTTGTTTATTCTTTTGTAAGGTTATATATCTTTTTCTGAACAAATCATATAACTGTATGCACTGAAATATCTCCTGAAAATCATACATCAGCTATGTGTACAATTTCTGACAAAATATTGAATTCTCTCTCTCTCTCTCTCTCGATCGATCGATCGATCGATCTCGATCTCTCTCTCAATGGATGGTTTATGTAATTCAGCGAGACCGCCTTTCAACACTCAACTCTTGTTTCTAAACTTTAACTAAATTTAACTAATTATTTTTAATTAACACCGAGAAGGCAAATGTAAACAAAGGAGAAAGAATAACAAAGAAGAATCATAAACTTCTATAGAAAAATAATTATAATAGTTTTTTTATTTTTTTATTTTCAAGGCATGACGGCACAAGAGGCTGCAGAAACAGCCTTAATGAAGATGGATCAACGAGTGAACGGACATGGCGGTGTGATAGTTGTTGGAAAAAATGGAGACATAGGCAAATTTTTTACTACGCCGCGCATGACCTGGGCTTGGATTAAGGATGGCAAACTGCATATTGGGATTGAAGATGGGGAAGATAACTGTGAAGATTTTTAGTGATTTTACTCAAAATGCCACATATCATTCGAATTTATAAAAGAAAATATGTATCATGCAAACCTAAAGTTTGAGGGTAAAACTTCCTTTAGATCCCGTTCTCTGCCATAATCAGTCACCAACTGCAAAGGAGGATTTTTAAATAAACTAAACGTGTTTTCACAGGAGAATTTTATATGATATAATGGAAATCACAAATGATAATATTTTTTTTATGAATTTAAACACACTTTTGTACACGATACCATATTTAAATAATATATTTGTTGTATATATTTTTTCGTAAATTTTGGAAAAAGGAGAGTATTTAAAATTCTCCATAGCGATTGAAGAACTGTGGCGAACATAGATAAACGCATTTAAAATCAACACATGATTTCGTAGCCATTCAAAGCCTCCAATCAATCTAGACTTAACTATTGATGCACACCATGTCTGAATTTGATTGGCTGCATTCAATCAGTGGCCTGAAAATCACTTCAACTGATCATTTATTATAATTGGCATCTGAATGAACATGTAAATATTGTGTTATCCGAATTCCAGAGCCTTGCAAAAGGTTAAAAATCACTACTACTAAGTAAATAAACATCCCTGAGTCCTAAAAAAGTGTACATAAAAGTGGCCATCATGAATGGTCAGATCAATCGAACCCAAACCAGAACACATGATGCAAATCGACGAAATTGTGTGACAACTGTTAATAGAAGCTATCACGTGTGTTAATTAGATATCAAACTTTTGACACAAGTTGAGTAATATATATATATATATATATATATATATATATATATATATATATATATATATATATATATATATACACTGATTTATGTCCAACTGTGCTATGCGATATTTGTCATAAGCAGAATTTTTGTGACTTAACGACTATACCACATTGTAACTAAATGCAGTATTGTATTATTCAACGATTTTCATTAAACCCATGCCAAATGAATACAACGTTACGATTCGTTTTGCCGAATAAATGCAAATGCATTACGCTTCATTATACTGTATCTATTCTATAATGTTAGGAGTTCTGTCAAACTATTATAAACAGTAGCGTCACTAGGGGTACGGGGGTGCGGACCACGCACCGGGTGACACCATCAGAGGGGTTGACACCAAAATTACTGTCTATAAAATTTTGGATTTTTTTGCGCAGAAAGAGGGTGCATGCGGGTGACACAATGAGTTACCGCGCATGACTGTCTATAAAATTTTTGAATTTTTGTGCAGGAAGGTGGTCTTTTGGGGTGACACCATGCGTTAATGGCACTGGGTGACACTAACCCTAGTGACGCCGAAAGATACCAAGATTTATTTTTAAAAAATGGCACTTGACACTCCACATTGAAAATACACATGTAAGTGTAGTAAGTGCCTATTATTCATCAGCCGTCTCACTTCGTTTGCCAGTTATTTCGACTTGTATACGTCAACTGAGCCTCACGGATGCATGGTCAATTTGACAGTTGCAAAACATGAAAATAGAAGCGATGTAACAATGTTCAACAAAGAATAAAAGACAAAGAAACTGATTGAATATTTCATGACCTTTTACTACATATCGGCAATCACAGATTATAAAACGTACACATTATGGTAAGACGAAAGAAAATATATCATTGAACAAACATTTTAGAAAACAAGTACACCATAGGTATCTGTAAGAAAGCTTGGACGATGCTGAAAAGGAGATTGAGAATCGCAACACAAAATATATGCTACAAAAAGATCGTTGAAAAAGAATTGTGCAAACAATTGAAAGAGGACAAGGAAATGAATACAAAAGAGTGATAGAGTTTTCAAGTTTATTGTTTAGCGTGAAAATTTATAATTAAATAATAGACTTAAGGTTAATCAAGTTAAGAAGCAGTACACTTTATTATTGTCCTGCAGTTCAATTATGTAAAGAAATGAGAATCTGCTACACTAAAGCTAATTATTTTATATACAATTCACTAAATATATTTTAGAACCTCACCGTAAACCTTGAATTTGATAACTCCATTAATAGGCATAGAGCACTATGCTATACTAAGTTCTGACAGAACAGCTTAATTGGATAGTGCGCATGATAATAGCTGGATGCGGAATGTAGCATTGGCATTCACATCAAAGTGTACCTAAGTTAGTAAAATGCGAAAACTTTAAAATAATTAGCAAAACTTCTAATGCAACCAACAACATAGAGCTGAAAAATTAGCATAACATGTAAAAACCTTAAAAATTCACCTAAATCATGATTGTTGATGCATAAAAAGAGAAAAAAATTGCTTATTGATTGACGTAATGACATAAAACTGTACTTCAGGAATGCATATTTTAAATTTCTAAAGCTTTACGAATGTCATGAAAAGTGTGGAGCCGATACTGCTGAATGCTGGAGAAAATTCTTGTCTGATGAAATTAATTCATTTGTGGCAGTAACCAAAATAAAAAAAAAAAAAAAAACAGGTTGAATTTCTGTAAGCGGGCGTTGATCTGACAAAAAAAGGAAAGGCGAGATAGAATTGAAGTATGACGTAGGGTACTCATCTTCGAAGCAAAGCATATAGTACACAGTCCGTTTCCATTATTCCAGACACTGTTAAAACGGTATTTGAAAATAAATTTTGGCATATGATGTCAGATATATTTCAAACTGAAAACTTAGAAGATGTTGTTGGCGGTGATGGTAGATTATCATGACCGACTGGAACATGTTCATGACCAAGTGCTATGATGATGACAAGGAGTAGTATTGTTGGCTACGGCAACTTGAAACCTATTCCGATAGCTTTAAACCAGGACTGAACACTACTAAAAATAGCTGGTTAAAATGAAATTCCAGGACCAGAAAAACCATCTCTAACGATTGATCAAAAGTAAAAACAACGGAAAATAGAAGATTACAAACTAGGGTCTGTTATATAGGTTATTTCATTTTGCTTCTTTGTTGTAGTTGTTGTTGTTGTTGTTGGGGGCTTTAGTTGTACTAATCAAAAATGCAAACAGAAAATTAATTAATGCTAGAACAATACAAATGCAATCAGACAAAGAAAGCCAGCCTTGTACATTGTCATGCAACGCTGCTACTGAGGTTTCACATTCGAACAAATAATACGAACTATTTTAATGTTTTGTTTGGTTTTGTCAACAACTTATTGTGTGCTACCTTTTCCGCTATCACTACCGTCAGCACCTTTTTCTCCATCACCTCCAGTGAAACTTTTTAAGAAAGCTAAATGTTCAAGATTTGCTGCAATCTGTTTGAGATTTGCTGTAATCGTGCCGAAAAATGTAATATTCGTAGCAATTATCACACTCTTCTCTTTAAACATGTTTTTAGCCTTTCACTTAGTGGTCATTTTTCTTTAACTTTTTAATTAATTTTCCATATTGTCTCAAAGGATGAGTTTAATTTATATCTGTTAAATGTCCAACAACCTGTTCTCTAGATATAACTTTTGTAGTTAGATGTTTTGGCTGATACTGGATGTTCCACTGGCACAATTTTTATTTAGGACTAGCTAGAGAGCATAACAAGTTGTTTGTTACAAAATCCGTATGCACTTTCATTAAGTAGGAGTAGTGATAATAAGATTTTCAAGTTGGCCTGGAGTAGTGATAATAAGGTTTTTAAGTTGGCCTGGAGTAGTGATAACAAGATTTCCAAGTTGGCCTGGGGTAGTGATAACAAGATTTTCAAGTTGGCCTGGAGTAGTGATAACAAGGTTTTCAAGATGGCCTGGAGTAGTGATAACAAGATTTCCAAGTTGGCATGGAGTAGTGATAACAAGGTTTTTAAGATGGCCTGGAGAAGTGATAATAAGATTTCCAAGTTGGCCTGGAGTAGTGATAATAAGATTTCCAAGTTGGCCTGGAATAGTGATAACAAGATTTCCAAGTTGGCCTGGAGTAGTGATAATAAGGTTTTTAAGATGGCCTGGAGTAGTGATAGCAAGATTTTTAAGATGGCCTGGAGTAGTGATAACAAGATTTCCAAATTTGCCTGGAGTAGTGATAACAAGGTTTTTAAGATGGCCTGGAGTAGTGATAACAAGATTTCCAAATTTGCCTGGAGTAGTGATAACAAGGTTTTTAAGATGGCCTGGAGTAGTGATAATAAGATTTCCAAGTTGGCCTGGAGTAGTGATAATAAGATTTCCAAGTTGGTCTGGAGTAGTGATAATAAGATTTCCAAGTTGGCCTGGAATAGTGATAACAAGATTTCCAAGTTGGCCTGGAGTAGTGATAATAAGGTTTTTTAAGATGGCCTGGAGTAGTGATAGCAAGATTTTTAAGATGGCCTGGAGTAGTGATAACAAGATTTCCAAGTTGGCCTGGAGTAGTGATAACAAGATTTCCAAGTTGGCCTGGAGTAGTGATAATAAGGTTTATAAGATGGCCTGGAGTAGTGATAGCAAGATTTTTAAGATGGCCTGGAGTAGTGATAACAAGATTTTTAAGATGGCCAGGAGTAGTGATAACAAGATTTCCAAGTTGGCCTGGAGTAGTGATAATAAGATTTCCAAGTTGGCCTGGAGTGGTGATAACAAGATTTTTAAGATGGCCTGGAGTAGTGATAACAAGATTTTTAAGATGGCCAGGAGTAGTGATAACAAGATTTTTAAGATGGCCTGGAGTAGTGATAACAAGGTTTTTAAGATGGCCTGGAGTAATGATAACAAGATTTCCAAGTTGGCCTGGAGTAGTGATAACAAGATTTCCAAGTTGGCCTGGAATAGTGATAACAAGATTTCCAAGTTGGCCTGGAGTAGTGATAACAAGATTTTTAAGATGGCCTGGAGTAGTGATAACAAGATTTTTAAGATGGCCTGGAGTAGTGATAACAAGATTTTTAAGATGGCTTGGAGTAGTGATAACAAGATTTTAAAGATGGCCTGTGTAATGACCCTATTGACCATGTAATCGACACGTTTTTCAGTTAGGACACATTAAATAGCATAATAAGTCTTTTGTTGAAACTTCCATATTGATATGACCATTGGAGAGCAGCATTACAAAATTTATAAGCTGGTATTGATATGACCATTGGAGAGCAGCATTACAAAATTTATAGTCTGGTCACTGTAGAAGTCATAGTGTACATATAATAGGTGTCATTGTCATTTAGCATTAACTAGACATCATAGAAAGTCTTCTAGTGGAAACCCATGTCAGTATCACTTCTGTTTAGGAGTAGTAATAACAAGAATTTCAAGATGGATGCTGTGTTGGTCATAGTTATCAGTGATGAACAATTTTCAATGGGACAAACTAGACATCAGAATACTGTACGTCTTTTCATGAAAAAAAAAAACAACACGTGTTGATATGACAGTCCATCCATTTATGACCAATTAGACATCTTCTGGTGAAAACCAACCTCAATATGACATAGCATCATTTTCACTTAGACATTACAAGTCGTCTTCTGGTGAAAACTCCAGGTCAATATGACTTTCCATTCAGGATGAAAATCAATAACTAAATTTTCAATATGACTCCTACAGTAGTGGTCATATTAAATAGCCGATATGTACCATTTTCATTTAGCAAAAACTAGACCATAGGGTGAATATGTAAGTTGGGTTTCGTGGCAATCCTGCAAGTAGTTTAGGATGAATATTGATAATGATCATGTGCTAGTGGACAGATGGATGGAGATTAACAACGGATCATCCCAAAAAGTCTTCTGGTCTAAGACACGTACAGCTAAAAGTATGCTTCTTAGGTGGATAATCTGATCACCGACAGCTATAGTATATTTTGTTCAATCAAAAATGTAAATGAGCAATGTATCAGCTGCATGAATTACTGCATTTTCTGCTGATCTACAATCATCATTTTCTCAGTCCCTGATATCCACCATTTATTTCCACACTGGGCTGAAAAAGGCAGTCATCATTTCTACCATGCTACAGTGCCACTCACTTGTGTACTCCGATATTTTTGAAGCAACTTGGAGGAGGCTGACATTATTAATAATGGTTATTTTCTGACAACTGGTTTAATACAGTAACTTACCATGTACTTCATGCACATGCCCGTTTGAGGTAGCATCTCTAATACAACTGGGTAGAATACAAGGATTTCTGGGAAATTATGGCAGCTTGTCCAATCAGGATGTGCCTTTGGAACATATAATTTGAATTCAGACCAAATAGAATTTTGCTGGGATAAATACGAAACTTTTCATGCAGCTGTATACATCAGTAACAATGAAAGAGAGTTTGATGAAAGGACTGTTTTTGTCGTCCAAAACGAATTTCCAGGAATTCAAATAAGACCATTTTTTTTAACTGCTGAATGTTAAATCATCTATAATATTATTGAGCAATAAGATTTTAAAATCAGTTGCTGTGAGTCGGTGACAGCTATATTGGATATACGATCAACACTATTTTCATTAAGGGCAAAGGAAACAATTAAAAGATTGATATAACCACCCACTCAGGAGAATTAGCGATAAGATTTTCAATATGTTCATTGTGTCAGCCATATTTAAAGTCAGAGCAGTCATTCTGGACTAACCATGCATCATAATTAGCTAGCTGTTGAAAATTGAAATTTCATTTAAGAAGAGTAGCCATTACACGATTTTCCATACGGCTGAAAACCCCAATGTTGGTACGACTTTCCATCTATAGTGGCAGTGATACAACTTTCAGTATGGCTCCTCTTGAAGCCATATTGGATTTGAGATCGGAACAATTTTTATGAAAGACCAACTAGATATCACAAGATGTCATTTAGAAATAAACCAGATGTTGCTATGAAAATTAGCTCAAACTTAGTGACAAGATTTTCAAGAAGGCATTATTGGATGTCCAAGCAAAACCATTGCCATTTTAGACCTACTAATCATACGAAGTCTTTTTGCGAAAAGACCATGTCAATACAGATTTATGTTCTAGATAAGTAATTTAACTGGAAATAACTGAAAGATAGTATAAAGGCAAAAACTGGATGAAACAAAATTGATAAATCACCAATAAGGACAGACGAAATTTACCAAACAATGATGCTATAGTAGTTAATTTTGGCAGACATCTTAGAAGACAATCACAGCAATCTAAAAGGGCCAAAGCAATGGGAAAGTCTGCAGCATGAGAAAGAGAAAGCCGGAAGCAAGAGAAATCGTCTTACAAGTGAAAGAGGGTACGACTTTAGCAAGAAATATCAGCTTTGCCTGAAGAGTGAAATAATTCTTTTAGGTGTTATGTTAATGTACAAAAATATTTGCCTTTGATCCAAAATATGTAAATGAATAACTTTTTAGGGCAGTTCTGTAACAAATTACAAACCAAATCCAATTCCATAAATGTTGTGCAGTTCAGTAATGGTCAATGTGACAAGCATCCAATTCCATAAATTTTATTAAATTTAGTAATGGCAAATGCAACAAGCAACATTACCATGCAACTATTAGATCCTTGCATCAGTTACAGCATGCTTCTAAATAAGTTCCTATCAATAAAGCAAAAATAAGTTAGACTGCTGATATGCACAAGGCATTTGTGTCTTTTTAGTTGCTCTTGGTAAGAAATCCTTAAAAATTCACACAAATATATAATTAAAGCCAAGTTGCCATTCAGATAAGCTAATGCTAAATGTCATAAAAAATTTGTAAATTAATTCTCCACCAAGACTGCATGATAAACTTTAAGCAGACTTTACTGGATGCTATCCGATATAAAGGCCTTGCGTTTTAAATAAAACAACAAAAAAAAAATCATGGTTCATAACTGCAATGGTGACCTTTAAATCAAGCACTTCCACAAATTCAGTTTTTTTTCTTTTTTTTTACTTTTGTTTTAAAATACTCCCCATATATAGGTTGCACTCAACTTTAAACTTTTTAAATAGAGAATTTGTACAAGAGCAAAAGAAGACCCCCTCTCTCTCTCTCTCTCTCTCTCTCTCTCTCTCTCTCTCTCTCTCTCTATATATATATATATATATATATATATATATATATATATATATATATATATATGAAACAGTATTAGGAAACTATAAAGTATAAGAAACAGAAAAGTGAAGCAGAAAAGATTAAGAAAAAGAAGTATTGTAAGCGTACATGTATATAATTTTTGTCTCAAGAAATAATGCCAACATCTTTCAAGTTTAATTTGGTTCATTCAGCCTCGCTGAGGAATATGTCAAAATCAGACTTTACACCTGCTTACTTTGAAAGCTACACTAGACAAAAGTTTAGTACAGCATGTTCCAAGGAACATTACTAATTTTAATTTAATTTGGCTCAGCTATTTTGAAAAAGTCAGATTCTGTTGAAACCACGCTTTTGTTAACGAGTTCATCAGACAAACATTTGTTTTCACATGTTCCTATCTTCAACTCTTAACAGAGGTGATGAAATGCTTGCTGACTTTAATGTGTGTGGTATTGCTAAGCTTTAAAAATCAATGCTGTTATTTTAAGTTATGCAAAAGTCATGTTTTAATAAAGCAATTGAAGAAAGAAATGTGTTATAACAATATTCAAAAGCCAGAGCACAGTGCATGAGAAAGAAGACATAACTGGCCATAAAGATGGGTACATGGATGGACATGGGTAGTATTCGTCCCTACCACACTTGAGATTAGGAATAAAGATAACAAGATTCTCAGGTAGGTTTTGTAGAATATATTTAACCAAAACATACTAGTACATAAAAACATGCATGATTTCAACAGTGAGATAAATGTTTGCCAGAAACATGCAAAATATTTCCATAAGTATGATAATATATCAGTGAAAATGATCACGCCCTCAAATGAAAGTGAAATTTACAATATAAGAAAAGATGAAATGACTGATCCCTTAAAACTTGAATATTTACAATATTTACAATAATAAAAAACTGTTTCTGAAAACTGATGTGCAACTGTGTTCAACCTTTACAAAAATCAAGAAAAAAGACATGCAACATTAGATTGGATTTGAGAAAACATACTATATTATGAATGAAAACACACAAATCAATTCACATTAAGTTTTACTGCAACTAAAAACCAGATTATTAAATTCTGCATTGTAAATACTGTTGCATATTTTTAAAAAACAAGAGTCCCTCGAAGGGACTGATGCTCTACTGGGAAAAAATAACTGGCAAGAATTTAAGATGAAACCATTTTTTTTTCCTTTTAACTGCTAAGTGTTGAAACCATCTCTGGCATTCTTCAGCAATGCAAGATTTTTTAATTAGTTATTATGGTGTAATGGATGTCAGATTGGCACCATTTTTATTTAGGACTACAGAGAGATCATTAGAAGTCTTTTGTTGAAAAATGAATGTCAACATGACCATCCATTTAGTGACAAGATGATTTTCAGGCCTGCTATTTGAAAAGTCATACTGTATGTATGATTGGCACATTTTCATGTACGCCCACCTAGGTATCATGAGAAGTCTACTGATGAAAAACCCCAAGTTGATACAGCCATCCATTTGGGAGAAGTAGAGATTCAAGATGTTAGCCACTGTGGTCATATTAAGGGTCAGTTTGCATCATATTGACCAAAGTTAGTGTAAAAACTGTTCTGATGACAACCCATGCCACTACTACCATCCAAAAGTACCAAATATTTTCATGGTGGCCATACTAGACATCTGGGCAGTACAATTTTAATTTAGGAACAACGAGATTATAAAAAGTATGTTTTTGTCTTTTGGTGAAGACACAATGTCAGTATGACTAACCATTTAAGAGAAGTAACCATATCAATAATTTCAAGATGGCCATTGTTGTGGCATCAATGGAGGGTAGACTTGTATCATTTTCATTTATGACCAACAATACATCAGAAGTCTTTCAGTGAAAACCCTACATTGACATGGCCATTTATTCAGAAGGAGTGGAGACAATATGTTTAAGATGGAACTATGGTGGCTATAGCAGATGTCTGTGCAGCACCATTTTGATTTTGGACCAACCAGACATTATGAGAAGTCTTTTAGTAATAGCCCCATGTTGATATGACTATCCATTTGATAGTAGTGATACAAAGCTTCTCCAGGGAGCCATTGTGGTAGCCATATTGGATGTGTTAGTGGCCTTTACAGTTAGGACCAATTAAACATCATAAGAAGTCTACTGGTGAAAACCCTCATGTCAATATGACTTTTTGTTCAGGAGTAGCAGCAATAAGATTTTCCAGATAGATTCTCTTGCAGCCATATAAATGTTAGATCAGCACCATTTTTATTTTGGACTAACTAGACATGACAAGTTGTCTTTTAGTGGCAGATGTGACCATCAATTCATCAGAAGTAACAATTGAAAAGATTTTCAAGATCACTGCTGTGGTGGCCATATTAGATTGGCACCATTTCATTCAGGACCAGCTAGATGTCAGTCATCTGATGAAAACCCCATACCGATATGACTGTCTATTCAGAGAAGCACTGATAACAAGATTTACATTGTGGCCGCCATATCATAAATCTGAATCTCAGTAGCTCCCTTTTCATTTTGAGCCAATTAGATAACATAAGAAGTAGCAAAACGTTTTCAAGATGGCTGTTTACATTTAGCACCATTTAGACATTATACATAAGGCCTTAAAAATGTTATGCTAATATGAGCATCCACTGAGAAGTATTAACAAGGAGATTGCTTAGGTGGCCATAATGAATGCCCTTGCAGCACCATTTTCATTTAAGACTAACTACTCCATGTGATGAATATGTGCTATTCAGTTTCATTTAGAAACAACTAGTCCATGGGATAAATGTGTGTGCATGTGTGTGTGTAAAGTTTCATTAAGGACAAACTAGACCATGGGATAAATGTGTGTATGTAAAGATTTGTCTAGGACCAACTAGTCCATGGGATGAATGTGTGTGTACAGTTTCATTTAGGACCAACTAGTCCATGGGATGAATGTGTGTGTACAGTTTCATTTAGGACCAACTAGTTCATGGGTTAAATGTGTGTGTGTGTGTGTGTGTGTGTGTGTGCATGTGTGTAATAGTTTCATTTAGGACCAAGTCCATGGGGTGAATGTGTGTGTGTGTGTGTGTGTGTAAAGTTTGTTGGCAATACTCCAAACAATTTAGTAGGTGAACCGATTCCAAAATTATTTAAACTCACAGATAACAGACCAACCCACACTAATCTATGATCTGTAGAGCAGAAATATTTAGTGTAGAAAAACAGCTAACTGGTATTAAATGATTTTAAACACAAAATCTAAGCAATAAAAAAAAATTAAAGAGCAACTCCTCAAACATCCAATCTAAATAGTTTTGTTTAGCATTATCAATTTGTACAATTGAGTGGAAGGGCTATAAATATGGATAAAAAAGCTATATCTTTAAGTTTGTGTACACAATGTATTGTCTCTTGATATGACAATATTATTGAGAAATGTAGTGAAACATCTCCTTGACTGCATAGTTTTACAAACAAATTAGTTGGCATGATCAATGCAACTGAGAAAATATCTCAATAATTTAATAGATTATTTTTATTTCTGTGAACAAAATATGAGTAGCATACATTTTGTGCAACATGACAGCCACAAAGAGAACACATAAAATGTTTTGGGATTAAAAAAAATTGATTAAGCCAAGATTCATCCTACACCTTGTCAGATTATAGTCCAAAAAATTGAAGCTCAGATCTGTCAGCAACAGACCCCCAGTTATGAGGCAAAAAAATGGACATGGTACAGTGAAGAAACTTAATCTTAAGATCAAGGGAAGTAATAATTCTCTAATCAATTTAAATATGCTAAAGAATTTTTGTATAAAACTACATATATGATGTATATTAACTACTGCAACATAAAAGGAAACTAAGGCTTGCAATAAAATGTTGTCTACTCTATTTGACACAACATTCCTTGTTTGTATGAAAATTTTTATTTGAAAATATCTTTTGAAAAAAAATATAAAATGGGTATTAAATATGGAAATCAAAGTCAAGCACAAAATGTATCCCTGTTAAAAATCTTGCTTTCTTTAATACAATTTAAATGCTATACAGTAAAAAACCAATCATGATTCACTCTGACGCAAAGGCCTAAAACATGGATAATGGGTCTGAGTTCCCAAGTTAAAGATGATAAATCCTGGTCCATCAAGGGCACAACTATAGCTAATGTACATGTAAGAATGTTCGTTTCAGTAAACTGTGACGTAAATATTAACAATATGTGACTTTATAAATATTAACCACAACTTATCGGTGACACTATAAATATTAATCTGTACAATGAAGTTACATCGCAGCTGGTAAAGATAAAGAATTTGCATAAACAAGAGACTAAAATGAGCATGGTATTACTCACCTAGCCAAGACAACAGTTGACCAATGCAATAAGAAAGCAATCCTCCAAACTTAATTTCATGTTGATTTTAACTATTCTACAAGTCTGAAAAATTAATATGGCACAATTAATATGGACAGAGTCTTCCTCCTTATATTTACATGATCATTAAATTTGTCTACCTCAGCTGGTTTTAGCATAATAGTGCTAACAGGGATGTAAGACACTGACCCTGATATTTATAACATTGGGGTAACATCTTACTGCAAGAACAAGTGTTGCCATGAACATGTCCCAGGTCAGTCAACAGGGGAACTAGGTGCTGAATTTTCTACACAAGGTTGGCAGCCCATACCAACACTGTTGCACAGATTAAAATCTAACTTCTGTCCTATACTTACTGTAATGCCATTTTGCATCATCAAATGGTTGAGTGCTTTTATTGCTAACACCATTCCCATCATCTGATCAGTCTGGATGAACTACAGAATTTCTCAGGGATATTTTTTGCTTTAAGATTTTGTGTTTCTTTGCTCTTTGCAATTAAATCTTTGAGGTGGAATCATACTAAAGTTACTTTTTCAGATTAAATCCCAAATACAAAATATATCATTTGTGAGTATCGACACTAAATATATGAAATGCCTTAAAAAAATTCATAATACATCTGATAACACAAAAACGAACATTGTTTCAGGCACTTTTATATGGAAATATTTGCAAATGACAAAATCAGTTTCACCAAACATATGCCTCAAAATATTCAAGAACTTCAAATGTTGTAAAGTTTTATGCAATAATTCTCTCCAAAAGTATTTACAAAAGTGGTCACTGTATTTACAAGAAAAATGTTCCTTTTAAAGCAAAATCTTTTTCTAACACATAATTTAAATATGTAAAGAAATTCTGACATTTACATATATTTATTGGTTTGCATCAGGCTGACAACAACAGCCTGATTTGGTTAAACTCAATGTTAATTGTTTGCCAGGAGTCTACATTCTAATTATTTGTAAATTCCCCCACAGCTTTTTTCCTTAGTAAAACCTCTCCATCCATCAGCGTAATAAATCATTGGTACATGTATAAGTGGTCTAACAATAAAATTACACTGTGTTAAGTGTTCTATTGTTTTGTTTTTTTTTTTTAGTTTAAATTACAAACCATTCATTATAATCCCCAATGTTTATTATTTTCTTATTTTTTCTAACTTGTTGAACTGAAACATAAAATCTTGTTCTCATTTTATTTTGGTTAAATTTTTTCTGCATGGGGAAGAAAACTGCAAAACCCCAAATCTTATCTTAGGTCACTTGCTTTCCTCTAAAAGAAGCATTCTATAAAGTAATTTATTATACCATGAGATTTCAATACAAAATTACTAGAATTGAATCTTTGGATATTCTGTAAGTGCAATAACAACAAATCCCCCAAAAAACTGAGAGCGTCATAATATAAGCTTTTGAACCAAGTCTGATAAAAAAATCTCATCAGAAAAAAGACCTCGTGAGTGGTGACAAGTTCAGCAACTCAAATAAATTAAATGCAAAATCGCCTCATTAATATGCACAATATTGCTTGCAATAAGCAATAATCCAAGACCTTAATGTTATAAGCTTACATACCAAGTGTCATCAAAATCTGTTCAGAAATTGGTTTCTAGTGTTCAAATGAAACAATACCTCATTTGTATGTGCAGGTTCCTAACTGAAATCATGCAAGATCTTGATGACACAAGCTTACATACAAAGTTTAATCAAATTTTGATAAAAAGTTATGGTCTTAAGAGTAATCAAAATCTCAGCCAATCATCACCTACCTAATATACCTGAATGTTACTCCTGATCACACTTACTAAGACCTTGTTAATTTAAACTTTCATACCAAGTCTGATCAGAAATTAAACCTCTTGAGTATTCACAAAGTCTTGATGGACATATGAATGATGGATGCAAGGCATTACCATATTCTCACTTAACCTTTGGCAAGGTGAGCTAAATATTGTTGTAACGGTCTGAAAATCTATTCATGTCATTTGCACATAAATACATACAACTCCACAAACTTTAATTTGTCTACTTCAAGTGGATTTTGCTTAATCATATTATTTTCGTCACAATTATTCAAAGTCCAAAAGATAAAAAAAACCCAGAATAGCTAAAGATGAAGACATGACAACTATAAATATCTGTACAATACCATTAACTCACCACAATTCATGGGTTGCTTCCAGTTCAAAGTCCAGATGAAGGTGACAGCTATCCAAAAGGATAACAACCAGACCACATAAAATCTACTGGTCAAGAAACTGCAACAAACACCAGTGTACATTTAAATGGTTGATGAGGGTTGTTGAAGCCTTATGTTGTTACAGCCTTATGTCCCAAAAAGTGATAAAGATGGATTGAGTAGTAACCACAACAAATCATCATATAGTGCCGTTTTAGTTCTTAAACAGGACAATAAAAAATACATTTTTAATCCAAAACTGACAATGAAAACATTTCAGTTGGCACATGCATTCATTGTTCTTCATGAAATTACTATATAAGATGCAGAAGGCAATACCAGTCACCCAATTATAAAATGGTGGACAAACCCCTAAGTGTCCATCTCAGTTCCACCTGTAATTTATCAAGCTTATCACCTGATGATGAAGGACAAAACCAATAAATGAATCTGAGCCAAGCTCAGTTCTAACAGTCATCATGCTTGTTAGCCAATGATGAAATGTGGATAAAACCAGATCCAAACTCAGTTCTAACAGCAATCAACTCCATTTGTTGCTAATAATGAAAATGATAATGAGAATAATGTACAGAAGCCAAATATTTAAACATGCAATTTGTTCATTTGGCAATTCACACCTACCAAGGAGCCACGGATGGCCTGTGGTCTAAGGCACTTGTCTTTGCAGATTATAGTACTTACATCTCACTTCTGTGTGTGGGTTTGAATCTTGGACTTTGCATATGTATGTGAGAAAGCTTTCCAGCAGCTTTTCTATGGGTTTGTAGTTCTCGGGTTTGTTTCATGTCCTTTGTCTAGATATACTGGCCACCATGTACAGTTTATCATGAGCTGCAAAATGGTGTTAAACCCATAACAAATTTGATTTACAGCAGTCATTCATTCATGGGAGTAAGCTAGAGTGAGAGTGACAAATGCAGTAATTTGTTTATTGCAATATTTTAGTCATTAAATTTAATGAATGATCAATCTGTGTTTAAAGATACTGTGAATCACCTTCAGACATATGTAATAATGTTGCTCACCCTCCCCCATTTAAAAACTGCTATGAAACTGGCTCACATTCACCAATTTATACACCACTGTGATATATTGGCTCACATTCATTTATACACTGCTTTGATATATTGGCTCACATTCATTTATACACTGCTGTGATATGGTGGCTCACATTCATTTATACACTGCTTTGATATATTGGCTCACATTTATACACTGCTGTGATATGGTGGCTCACATTCATTCATCATAGCTGCCAACCTTCCAAGCTCACAATTAGTGAAAATAGGGATAAACATTTGTGAATTTTGACGTGAATTAGTGAATTGTTGAAAAGTTAGAATTCACCGACACCATGGGGTAGCCGCTTACAAGTGAATCTAGCAAACTTGAATGACCTTTCATTGATACACCTGCATGAAATCAATTGGTATATGATTTATTTTCTCAGAAATTGTTACATATTTAATCTGCTGACAGACAAATCTAAAAGGCATTGGCGCTGAAATTTGACCTGGATCTGGCTATTTTCATTCCTAGTCACGTGACTAATCTCGCAACCTACACAAATCTTGCAACCTGCATGTCCAATGTTTGGTATATTTGAAACTTAACTTCACTTTTTGTGCAATTCTTTTTTTTTTCCATGGTGGTAAAAGCCTTTTTAATATTGATGCCGAACAGTAATTCAAATCAGTGTTGCACTAATATCGAGACCAGCAATGCCGGACCATTTCAAAAACTGCCAATTATCACTTAACAGGAAATCGGTTATTTTATTAAAGATTTAAAATATTTATTAAAGATTTAAAATAATAGAGAATTGGGAAATTTGTGATTTGTTTTTTGCATGTGACATGAATTCATGAATCGCTGAAAAAGTCATGAAATTCAAACCAAAATTGTGAGGGTTGGCAGCTATGACTCATTTATAAGCTGCTGTAATACAGTGACTCATATTCACTCCTTTATACACTGCTGTGATACGGTGGCTCACATTCACTCATTCATACACTGTGGTGATGCAGTGGCTCACATTCACTCATTTATACACTGCAGTGATACAGTGGCTCACAATCACTCATTCATACACAGCTGTGATATGGTGACTCACCTTTAGACTCATTTACACAAACTGAAGAGCTTCAATATTGAACAGTATTTAAAACGGGAATTGTCAGCAATATGCTGATGTAAATATACCCCTGTCTCTAATCTAAAAAGTGCAGAACGGTTCCAAAAATAGTGCAGGTACAACAATCCTGGTCAATATACGGATCTTCAGATGATGACCATAAAACATACAAAGTTTCACAGCAATCGAATGAAAATGAAACTAGTTGCAGTCACAATTCTTATCAAAATACTGCACCCAGCTTAAGCAAATATATAGGCAAAAACTCTTTCGAAAATCAAAGAAGCAGAAATATATGTTAATAGATAAGGACCATAATATTGACCAATTTGATTCATAACAAAACTGCAAGACATATCTCGTTTGCAAGATTCTATCTTCAGGTGCATGTTAAATGGTTCAAAATTTTGATAAAACTTGGGAGCAAAGTAATTTGCCAATATCTGCATTTTCAGATGATGACAATAACATTCATAAAGTCTCATGGCATACCATGAAAACTGATACTAATCATGTTCAAATATTTTGTCATACACTACATCAAACTACAAGTCAAAACAAGCCATAGCACATACAAAAATTACAGAAATAGTGATGTCCATCTTCAGATGATTACCATAGTGTCAATTTTCACAGAGATCTATCCAAATCTGGATGACTAGTAGATATATTCACCTGATTATGCCATACACTACATTAAGCTGCCAAAAAAATAAAATGAAAAAAAAAATCAAACTCAAATTGCAGACAATTATTTGTCAAGTTGTAATCTTAAATTGGCTATTCATTAAAAAAATGGATTAGTTGTGTTCTCCTGATTCTGGTTTGCACTACATTAGGTTACACATAAAAAAGTCAATAACTATAACAAAAATGAAGAAATGCACCGATCTGTCAATATAAATATATTTATATATCAAAACCATAATAGTTTCCAAAAGTCCTCCTGAAAACCAACCAACCCAACCAACCAAGTTCACTGCAAAACATTGAAATCTGTAATGCTAGATGTGTTTACATGATTGTCATACACTACATTTAGCTTAAAGTCAACAAAGGCATAATTTTTATAAAAACAGCAGCAGAAAAGTTTTTTGTTGATATATTCATATTCAAAAGATGACTAAAGTATTACCAAATTTCATGCCAAGCCATAAAAAGGGTGGAACTGGCTGGATTCACATGATTGTGAAGGATGGATAGACGAATTGATACACACAAGCCAGTAGAGATCAGCTGGCTCTTTGCGAAAGGTATTTATTTCGCATTTCACTGGAGATACACAGCTGGAACTATTAAAAGTTCTTTTAAAGCAAACAAACACAAAAACAGAACAGCATACCCCACTGGTGGAGCCATATAAATTATTCAGTTTTCAAGAAATATGCAACTACCATAAATAGTTATCTTAAGGTTCAAACTTTTAATATTGAAAATAAAAATGAAACATGACCCCAAGAAAGCATGGAGAAAATGATATCCGAGTTCTTATCACTTGAAATCTTAGCTATAGATGCTTCTTGATAAGGACACCAGTAGACAATATTCTGCATTCTACCTAAACGATAAGCAACCTGGCATTTTTTCCTGTATGCAATCAACAAAATTAAAAATTTTAACAAGGCACACTGAAACAGTCAATTTATAAATCACAATTATTGATAATAACATAAAGCTTGATTTATGTTGTTTACATATTTAATTTTCCATAAAAGTATCTTCAGATTCAAGGAATTTTAAATACCATAAATACCATATACAGTCAATAGTAAATCTGCCTGCTGACCACAATGATGTCATTAAGAACTATCCATTATTGAAACTAAAATCTATTCAGAAAATATAATCAAAAACTGAAGTTAACCTGTAATGTTATATATTTGGATTCTCATGCCATTAGAAAAACTTTGTAATAAAAACCACCATTTTCAGTATTTACTCTGATGTAAGGTGTATTCAACAGCAATTATTTACTATAAGCAAGACAAACCCATATTAACTGAGATTTGTCATTAAAAAAAATTGCACCTGCAGATCTGAGCCCTGGCTCTGCCACTGAAATCATAAGCAGAATCAACTGCACAAAGTTTAATCCACTTACATATTATTTGACTGTAGATCTGTAAAATGTATATGCATAATATATATATATATATATATATATATATATATATATATATATATATATATATATATATATATATATATATATATATGCAAAATGGGTTATATACTGTAGCTCTCTAAATCAAAACAGTCTGCTCTGTATTGACAAGTTGCTATATTATACAAATATACAGAACAATATGATTGCTAAATAGAAAGATAAAATCTTTTGGCACTATAAAATATAATCTGGAACAGAATGTAATAAATGCTTTTGATAAAAGAAAACTGGTCAAAATCAAATACGAAAAATATCTTCAACATATTTTAATGAAATTTAAAAACCCAAAACCTTTTCCTGTACATGATCCTCACAGTAATACTGAAATTTAGCATCCATGTTAATCTAGAGTTACTTATTACAAAATTAATTATTGCCTTATCTCCCTTGATAGAGTTCATTTGCACAAATATAAAAGTGTCCATTACTACATAAGAGTACTTATGGAATGACCATTTTGATGGAAAAAAGGTTTGTGTGTGCTGCATGCAGTTAGATTTGTAAAAACTCAAATACAAAAAAATATATATCTATCAAGTAGTAAGAATTTAAGAAATTACATTAGGAGAGATAAAATAATAAATAACAAGAAGAACATGTGAAAAATTACATATGTGAAACATTGCTGAAAAAAATCTGTCAAGTCTAGTGAGAAAATTTTTTCATCACTGGTCTCCATTTACCTGAAATTATCTCAAGACATATGAATGAAAATGAAGAGAAAATTGGTTTGTATGCAACTTATTTATCTTTGAAACTTAACAGAAAAAGCTTAGAAAATCAATTCTCTCATTGACAAAATCATGCTGTTGCACTTGACAGGATCTCCCTTATTTTATCTAACAATGTGCAGTTATCATTTCATATTTTCTTATATTTTATTTTCACATTTCAGCAATTACTTGCTAATTAGCATGTAGATGAGTTATATGTGGAAGCTTTACTCATTTAATTTGAAATTTTCTCCAGCAAAAATACTTTAATCTTTCAAGCATCTATAATACTATGATCTCTGCTAAAATAAGTTCATCAAACAGCTGTGTCATTTCTACACAGCTGCAGTATGTAGAGGAGGTAATACATGCCCACAATTTAGTGACATGTAGAATTGTGCAACATAATTTTATAGAAACAGTGCAAATGGGGTTAAAAAGCTCTGAAGATTCAAACATGTCTCAACTGAAACCTCCATATTTGACCTTTTAACAAAGTTATGCCATGATACTAACACCTACCTAACAGGAAAATGTATAGCACTGCTATACAGTGGCTAGATCTAGCAGTGAATTCAAATACATAGTACATAAATCCAGAATTTCTCTTCTTTGATGTGCATACAACAATTACATGTTTTTCATGTGGTGCTACTGGATACTCCCAAGAAAAGAATTCAGAATGCACTAATCAAAAGCAAAAGGTTCCTTCCTCAAAGAATATACAAGACTCTACTGTAAATTTAAAGCAAGCAAATTTTTCAGTAAATCATGTTTCTCTGTAAATACTTACCCAATCACATTACATTAGGAACATAAGCCAGCAACTTTGCGTGTCCAGCCTTAATAAAAACCTTATATACCCTATTACTAATGAAGAAATAAAGTAAATGTCGCATTAGAAACTTTCTAAATATGTTTTAACTTATGTATTCATGTATTTAAATGACCTTTCTAAAGAAGCGGCACATAAATGGGAAAACACAAACATAAATTAGCAATGCAGCATGTAAATAACTTGCTAAATCCAACTCCGTTACAAATGGAGCATGTCAAAACTAAATCACATCAATTACTGCATGGGTGATGAGTCTTAAAAAGATACAGTCCCTAAAGGTGACAAAATCATCCAAACTGGCAGAAATTTAAAAAAAAACAAAAACAAACTGCATACAACATGCTGCAAAATGATTAATCCACATAATAAATCCAAAGGAACACTGGATGAGTCAGTTAGAACACAAAAATGACTTGGATCGTCAGAGGATAAACTGTATGATGTTATGTAGTACAGCAGCAAAGCTTAAAACTGGCAACATCTGGTGGTGCACAGAGGAGGTAATCGACAATAGTTACTGCCCATTGTCTATTGAAATAGGAAAAGAAAATTTTTTATTTTTTAACAGGGCTGGTTTCATGAGGTTGAAGGCTAATATTTCTAACATAATGTAATTGGTAAATGTATTCATGGGAGAAATAAGACTTCTCATTACTGCAGACAGGGCACTGAAGATATTTTGTAATCTCAATTTTTTAAGACAATTTGGCTGGTTACATAAAACTGACAATAATACACCTAGCATCATTTTAGTTGCTGGGATCTGTAATTTAATCAGATGTCACAAGACAATCAAAATATATGAAATAACTGAATTAAACACCCATGATTTTCCACAAAATCTTTGCAAGGTTAATGACCAAGTAATTTATAAGAACTGCATTCACTGATTTTGATGAAATGAAGAAACAGAATCTACACTATTATATTAACAGATAAAGACAGATCCAAAGTCACAATTTGTTTCAATACTGAGATATAAACAAACTTTTCATCAGTAACAGTTGCCAAACTATCACAAGAAGGTTAAGCACCATCCTTGAAAACTTATATCCATATGGTAGTCTTTTTCCCAATCAAAATTTACGATGTGAAAGCTCTTTTGACAAGATGCCATTTACTCATGAATGCCTATAAGGTTTCCCTGAAAAATATACTGAACACATAAAAAAGGTTTCAGCTTTCTGTTTCTTATCAACATTTGTAGATTCAGAAAATAACTTTGCAAAAGGATGGTGCTATCAGGAAATTCTATTAAACTTTCCAAAATCCACATAATGAACATTGTCAATGCTGGTAATTTTGGTTTTTCTTGTGGACGGTTCTGTACAATACACCTTGATCCTTGTGGTTGGCAAGAATTTAGTCAGTTTCTGGGTAAGCTGTTGTACCCCAACATACTCTTTATGGGAGCTCCAATCAGGGTCATCAAAATCATAAAGAAATGGGACCCATTGATTGCAGCTGGAGTTTTCCAAACCTTCATCAGCTGGCTTATCTGGATTCTCGTCATTGTTCAGAATGACAGAGGAGTTTTTGTTGTTGAGAATGATCCATTCAAGTTTGTCCAGATTAGGCAGTTTGGTTACAATAGACATTGTGGTGGAATTCACAAAGGCGGCCTGTAACAAAAAGAAATATAAAAAACTTTGTAGACACAATTAATTATGGCAATCATCACACTTAAAAAAATCCTGTCACATTTGTTGTACAGAATCACACATCATGTCATTTGTGTTGAATCACACATCAGGTTATTTGTGTCCTTCTAAAAACCTGGTCTACATTTTATTTTACTAAAAACTTTTCACATACAGAAAATCAAAATTAATAGGGTTTATCACATACACATGCATGCCATAATGGAGTGGTCATCACACACACAAACACACACACATTAGAATGGACTGACTGGTCATTACATACACATGCATGTTAGAAATGACTGACTGTGGTCATCACATATACATGTTAGAATGGACTGACTGGTCATCACATACACATGAAGATAGAATGTACTGACAGGTCATCACATACAAATGCATGTTAGAATGAATTGACTGGTCATCACACACATATGCATGCTAGAATGGACTAACTAGTCATAAACAAACACATGCATGTTAGAAATGATGACTGGTCATCACATATATATGCATGCAAGAGTGGACTGACTGGCTAACACATACGTATGTATGCTAGGATGGACTGACTGGTTTTCACATAGAGATGCATGTTAAAATCGACGGACTGGTCATCACATACAAATGATTGCTAGAATGGATAACCGGTCACTTAATACATACACGTATCATAATGGACTGACTGGTCATCACAATGTTAGAATGGATTGACTGGTCATCACATACATCTGTATGTTAAATGGGACTGACTGGTCATCACATACATGTTAGAATGGATTGACTGGTCATCACATATATATGTAAGTTAGAATGGACTGACTGGTCATCACACAATGTTAGAATGGATTGACTGGCCATCACATACACATGCATGTTAGAATGGACTGATTGGCCATCACATACACATGCATGTCAGAATGGATTCAATGGTCATCACATACACATGAATATTTGAAGATAAATTCTTCAGTTAGGTACACATAATCATTTCATAAGATTAAATAAATTTTCCAATTCAAATTTCTAATGTTAATAACATTAACACTAAATAAAAGAAGGGTTACAGATAAATGCTATGAACGCAAAATAATAATTTAGTTGACAACATTTTCCATAACTAGCTAAAAAAAAAAAGACTTAATTCTGTGTTGCAATTCCTGTCCCTGCACTTAAGAGTCAGTAACTTCCAATACATCAGTATGGTGCAAATTCCAATAAAACAATGATCACAACACTAATCAGCTGTAGGTCATTAATACTACACTACATCTACATCCAAGGATGCAAGTGGTATAAAATCTGCAGTTCTAATGCCTGGATGAGTGTCAAATTTAAACAAGTCTTAGCATTAATGTATGCTAATTCATATGTAGAATTATCTAGACTACAAAAATAATATAAACTGGGGTTGGGGTCACCTCTGTGGTTGTGTCTGGCCAAATGATAAGAGTTTTGAGATGGGAAAGTTGAGGAAGAATATTCTCCAGGCTTTTAGAGACTCTGTACATGTACAGCTCCAACCTCTTCAGTCTGAAAGGAAACAAAAAACATTAATGAACACAAGAGTTTTAAAGACGATGGTATCTCAGCTTCATACAAACATAATACACATTACTGTACATGCATTAAAAGATCTATATAACTTGAATATGGGACTATAACAATGATGCCAGCAGTGTAAAAAGTGACAACACTTTCTTAAAATATTTTGTATCTTTGTTTTTAAAATTCTAGGCTTATTGTAGGAAAAACAAATCAGAGTACACATAAATTTTACACATGACATGCCAAAGAACGTAAATTTTTTAAAAATTATACTGTCTCAAGAATATGTTCAATAAGATACTAACATTAGGAGAAAAAAAAAACAACCTCAATTATCACCCAACTCCAGAAATCCCAGACAGATGGCAAAAGTGTCATCTTTCACATTTATATAATTTTACAAAGGGAAAAACAACCTACTCATTACATCCCCTTGCCACCTCTGGGCAGTCACCACTCAGTTGAATGCAGACCAGCTTATCCGAAGCAATACATCAACGAGGATGCTTGCATTTGCAGTGGTGGGTATATGGTTTAACTTAATAAGACCTGGAGATTTTTGTCATTTCCACCAGAAATGTAAGTAGGAAAAACAATCTGGAGTTGCTTGTGAATACATCCAAATCTTCTTCCAAGAGATTTCCGTTTCAATAAATGCCTAGTGGTGTTAAAAACGTCATTTTTAATTGGCTATTTTGCTTGTGCATGGGCAGAGGGGTAAAATTTGGAGTTCTTTGTGGTTCTTTTATTTTGCTTATTGGACCCATCATTTTCATGTCATGGCCACTGTTTACTTGAAATCCCCAACGTACCCTACTTTTTGCAAAGGTTCATCGGTTTGAGTGCAGTTCAGACCAGTGTGACTTGGAACTGAAGCCAAAAAGTCTCAAATCCAGACAAAATCTGATTCCGACAACAGGCGAACTTTGAGTGCAAACAAATATCAGGTCTAAAAAAAATTCATTTTTCCTTCTGTAAATTATAATGCAAGTAAAAAATCCACTTTATATGGTATCCTTGTAGAGCTACATCTGTCTACTTTTCTGCAATACCACCCATTTCAGTGCATCTTAAATGACCTTGATGCTACAGAGCTCTGAAGTAGGGTACTACCTTCTGATGCTCAAACACGGCACAAAGGGTTAATGAGTTAGCAAGGGTTTTGAAAATTTCTTACAAATTGTCAAGGAATGGCTAATTTTGTAATTTATAAGCAATGTTGATGCACAAATGATTCAATATGCAAGGAATATTCAAATCTGATGATGTCATCAAACTTAACCCATTAACTCATTAACCCCTGGCGAATACATCCAAATAAATCTTCCAAGAGATTTCCATTTAGATAAATGTCCAGTTGCATTAGAAACATTGTTTTTCATTGGATATTAGCTTTCTCATATGTAGAAGGGTAAACGTTAGAGTTCTTTTCTTTTGCACATTGGATCCATCACTTTCATGTCATGGCGACTATTTACTTGAAATGCCCAACTTATCTTACTTTTTGCAAAAAAGTTTGCCTGTCTGTGTGCAGTACACACTGGTATGACTTAGATCTGAGGCCAAAAAGTCTCAAATCCAGTCACAAAACCTAATTCTGACAAAAGGTAAACTTTTGGTGTAAATAGTCGGATTTCAAAAAATATGATTTTCCCTTTGCATTTTGTAAATCGAGTAGAAAGTCCAGATTATTTGGTATCCTTGTAGACGTACATCTATCTACTTTTCTGTAATGCCATCCATTTCAGTGAATCTTCAATGACATTGATGCTACAGAGCTCTGAAGTAGGGTACTACCTCCAGATGCACAAACATGGTGCCAGGGGTTCAAAAGTTAATAGTAATGTGAGTTGGTAAGTATTCTTCAAAAACAATTTAACAAAAGATAACATTCTCCTGCAAATAAATTACCCAATCACATTAATGTTAGTTGAGTAGGGGAAAGAATGCATAAGCATCCTACCATTACCACCCCCAAGGAAATGGCAATTAAATTCCCTA
Organism: Potamilus streckersoni; assembly: GCA_016746295.1. Classification (NCBI taxonomy): domain Eukaryota; kingdom Metazoa; phylum Mollusca; class Bivalvia; order Unionida; family Unionidae; genus Potamilus; species Potamilus streckersoni. The sequence continues at coordinate 3,996,003 of JAEAOA010002356.1, forward strand.
TATGAAGGGTATGGCATTCTCCTAAGATAAGAACAGCACAATCTATGGCCATGTAACCCATGACAGTTGTACTCTGATAAAGGGAAAAAGCTATTTTTCTTTATCTAGCAACAAAATGACTGAATCCAGCAAAAGTGCTGAACTGGTGGCTGCCAATCCTTGACCACATCTACTGGACCCATCAATTTAAAATTTTTTTCTCTTCAAAGCAAGATCATGCATGTAAAGACTGAGAAGACTAACTATGCATACCAATCAACTGCTTCTATTAGGCATCAAAACACTGCATTCAAGAGCAAGGATCGTAAATACTGTTAAAATCATGTAACCTAAGTTCTTCACAATGTGCATCTGATCTTTAGAGATCTCTTGTGGGGTGATATCATTTCCTGGCTTTCAGTGGAAGAAAGAGATGATGTTGAACTTCAAAGGACTGGGTTTTGTAATTTTATCTCTCTTGATTATCAATTATGAAGAGGAATTGGATGACAACTCTTTAATTAAGAAGTCTGGCTTTGTCATCATTGGTTCCAGTAAAAGGGCATGCACCTCACTCACCCTACATGTTGAAGCTAAGCGACCAGAAAACACATTTTGAATGATAGCAGATTCAGCAAGGTCATGGCTAAATCTGAACTGAGTCATGTCAAACCCACAATGAATTTCATTTACGAAACTGGGCATGAGATTTTGGGCCATTCCGTCAACATTCGATGGCAGGTCTGAGAAATCCTTACAATGCTCAATATCACCACTACCATGATGTCTAAACATGTTGTGGTTGTTGTTGTTGTTGTTGGGCTTAACGCCATTTTTCAGCACACGATAGGCTATTCATGGCGGCCAGTATTATTGGTGGAGGAAGAAACCGGGAAATCACCGGAAAGAACCACCGACTCACAAGAAGCTACTGGCAAGCTTTCTCACATATCCACATTCGCCGAATCCTAGACTCGAACCCACGCAGACAGATGTGAGATGGCAGTGATCCGTAATGGACAGCGCTTTAGACCACTCGGGGCCCCTACATGTTGTGGTATTGAGGCACTCTACAGAAAGGTGCTGTTCATGTTGCACCAGTCCCAGAAAACCTGCCACTTAAGCTTTTAAGACTTCACAGTGAAGATTCTCTATACTATAGAAGGTTCAACTTCCTTTTGACAAGTGCTTGTCATGAAGGTAACGCTCGTATTGGCTGGGACAAAAAAAAAACTAAGACCACAGCCTTTTCAGTAGGTTCAACATCATCATTATTTTGCTAATGTCAAGCAGATAATTCATGCCAGACCAGTTCCATCTGAATCACTTTTCAGATATGACCCATATTTTAATCATTAATCTCAGTACCCAAACTGTGGTGGTCAGGGTACACCAAATGACTGAAAGTGCATCATGGTCCAGACTTTTGGGTCTGGGGAGGTGAAAGTGGGCAGTTTGTTGACTCAACCTCACTGCAAAAGGTCTACCATTGGACTACTCCCAAAATACACAAATTCAATGACAGATACATAGACAAACCACTCAATGTGAAAGCCTGCCTCTTCTGAACTGCAAGTTGACCTGGATATGGAGCCTGCCATAGATATGCATCGAGGTTTATGAAAAATTCCATGCCTTGGTGGATAAACTGTTGAATGGAATGAGATCATTGTTGAAGTTCACTAGGTACCCTAACTGACTACAATGGGAAAGGAGATTATGTTTTGCCCTTTACCAAACAGATACTTAGACTAGTTTTGGACGATGTCATCATGGTACACAAGTCACTGATTATGTCAAAATTTAGAAAGTGACCATGCAACTGATGACCTTTGTGAACACCTAATGACAGACACAAGATCGAATGTGAGCATGTGAATACTAGGTTACCTTTGTGCTAGTAGTTAACATAGTTCTTGGAAACTAGAACTTGCATGAAGCTGGGTGGATAGGGATTGAAAATAAACATTGGGTATGCTCAAAGTAAATGCCAATTTGTCCCTTTTTAAAGAAAGTGTGACAATGTGTGATCACCTTTTTCAGTCTTGGCACAGCTATGTACTTGTTGAACTGGCTCATGTCTATAACTGGCTTGAGCTTCCTGCTGGCTTTAGGCACAAAAAATGAATAAAAGTATTATAAAAAAAATATTTTAAAAAAACAAGCCTTTCAAACAATTGCTAGATTGTCAAATCTGGCATGGAGGAAGTTGCAACTATACTAAGTAAAAGCTCAAAGTTAGCCTGGAAAACAATCCCATCCACTTTATAAAATTGTGGGGTCTGTTTTCTTAGTATTACACTGTTTTTGTCCATGGCAGGTAAGTTCAGTGAAAAATGTCAACAAGTATGTCTGATACCAGCATAACAAGAAAGATTCTGCTTTCTGAGAAAAAAGCCATAGAATCGCTTGGAAAAAGGCAATTTGTAATCTCTATTATATCTGCTAACTGCAGCATTAGATGGAAAGAAGAGTGATTGTCTTCATGATTGAAGAATTCACTTTGCAAATCTGGCTTGCAAACAGCACAATAAGGCACTTAGAAACCAGCAAAATCCCCTCCACGGTCACTTTGAGACTCAAAAGCATCCACTCAAGTGGAATACAAGCACAAAAAGTCATTGAGGTTCTTCCCCCATTCAATGCAAGTGTTGGTTATTTTTTTTCAATGCATTTATGTCAGCATAAATCATATCCATTGGCATGAATGAGTTTGTACCATCATTAGTTTGAAGTGGCAATGTATCTCCTAAAATGAAAACTGCCTTAAACACAGGCACGCTAGCTGGGCTGGTGATGAGTGTAATGGATGCGAAGCTTGAGGAGTGGCTCATGCACTGCCTGGGCAAAATGGGTGGCAAAATGTGTGGGCTGGTTAGACAGTTAACAATCTAACTCTGAACGTCATGGAAAGGCCAGAAGTAAAGCAGCAAGGTTTTCTAAAACAACAGATACTATGTCTCTCATCACTCATTACAACCAGCTGATACAGATCATCAAAATGCAAGATTTATCCATGCACCTTGACATACAGGCTCTAAAGACCATGCTTGAACATGCAGTGTACATATGCCTGCTGGGCTATCTTACACATGGAGGACGCTCTCCCATTTTATCCAAGCCTTCACTATTGCCATGTGATGGAAGGGGGGAAGGGCAAAAGAAAATCATGTTAGCAACTACCTTATCCTTTCTTGAATCATTCAACACATCTGTGCTTCCAGTAATGTCTGGGAAAGATGCTTGCTCAGTATCACCACTACACCTTCTTTCTCATACCTAGCTGACTATGTTATGGTTGCCACTGTCACTACATCACGTTCTATCAATGTGATACTAGTACATAGCATTCTATGAATGTGAAACTATATAAAAACTGGTTCAAAATCAAGTAATACAAGGGTTCCATTAAACTCAGTCTTGCTTGTGAGCAGTGTTATGATATTGCTGCTTTCTGTTAACCAGCATAGGACAGTACCGACCCTAGGTATATACTAATATATTGAAGTGTTTGTTTAACAAGCATTAAAGTGTACCAACTATACATATATAGAACATATCAAAGTGTCATTTTAATACAGCAAAATGAATTGACCAGACTTTTAAAAAAAACTAGGGACTTTAGATTTCTATGTTCATCTAACAAAATATCAAAAATTTATTTTCTTTACTTTAAAAGTTGTTTTATATATTTTGTATAGATATACCTTTATTCTGAAAAATATAGTGTATTTTGTCATATTTATTGCATGCAATGATGTCACTGGCACCTATGCATAAGATGTAGAATATGGAAAATTTGTGAAGTACAGACGACTTCAATGTATTTATACAAATTAATTTATTCCACTGACATAAAAAAACATGACACATTCAAGATTTCCTTATAAGTTGAAATCAAAGAAAATTTTATGTTGTTTCATTCATGTTGGGTATATTAATTTTAAAGAAAATGGCTACATTCTAAAGTAGACATTTTCTAATCAACTTGTGCTGATGTCAAGTTCAATCTTACATATAAAATCAGTGTTTGAAATCAGCTGTTACTAGTAGTTCATTTTTAGTATGTGTAATAGTTATGCCATATCCAGTATATATAAACTGCAATATATATTCACTTGATATTGCATGAATTTAGCAGTTCCAAAAAAAACCAGTTAAATTTTTAAAATTTAAAATTTATTAGATTTCATCTCCTACGAAGTCCTCAAAAACTAAGAGCACATTAGACAATATGCAAATTTTTTGACAGAAGATAAATTCTGTAACCATCTAACACAAAAAGTTTTGTAAATGTTCTCAGTTGACCTCAATACCAATGAGAGGAAAATGAACATAAAATGTGTGTGTAACTTACGACATATGCCATTTTTCTCAGTATACAATTTTCGGTTGTCATTTCCCAGTAATACAAAATGCCATTGTATGTTTCTTGCAACAAAATTGAGATAATTCTTAAGCACATATAATAATTGGAATACTTGGATGAGAGGAGCTAAATATAGAAATGATGAACTGAGGAATGATGTTTACAGTAAAAAAAAAAAAGAAGCCAATTATGCTCATTTGGACTAAAATGGTTTGTTAAAATGGAATGAAAACCATAAATATAATCTGTATATCTTTTATTAAAGGGTCAGAGCATCTTTGAAAAGATTTTAATGGTTGTGGGTTTACTTGTAAGGATTCTGCTTCTTTATTTTGTTTACTTCTGTATTCAATAGTCAAATTTTGGCAGCTTTGGAGTGCTTATGATCCAGATAGATAACAGACACTGCATGCAAATTTCAATTTGCAATCAATACTTGATTCATCCATTTTCCAACATGATTATTAATGAAGAGTTAAAATCGCTACCACAACAATATTATTACTATATTTAATCAAAATTTTCTTTCTTATGTGTGCCACTTGTCGTCGTTTAAAATGATGTCCCACTTTGTCACATATTATCTTGACACCAGGCTGACCAGTCCTAACACTAAAATCTTAATGCTGAGCACTTAAAAAAAATCTTACTTGATGTCTTCCTAATGTAAGATATTTACCAAATTAGGTTTAAATCCATTAAGTCTTTAAAAAGTTATTGATTAGAAACAAAATTATGATGGAATTCTGTCATACAAGTGTCATTACCTTTACTAAATTTCGTTGGAAAATGGTGAAACTTTAACTTGACCCGAGTCTGTTTTTTGCAAAACCTCAAAGCAAATTTGGGTTGATTCCACAAGATCTTGAAAAGTTCTTAAGAAACAAAATAATGTGACATGACATGACAGACATTCATAACAGTACATGCCCCTCTCAAATAATATAGCAGATAACAGAAAAGGGACTTTGCTTGGAACTTTTCTACCTACTGAATCTCAAGTTAATGCCCTAATATGCTACGCAATTTTAAAAACTAAATCCTTTTTAAACAAGCCCTACAGTAAAGAGCTCTCACCATTTCAAGCAATAGGCTTGTCCCTCTTGTTTTCTCATGCAGGAAATGCAACATTATTTAACACAGAAAAAAAAACAGCGTTTTAGAGTTTCACACATAATTGGTTGGGATCTAATATGATACGGAATAACTCTCTGATACTGGGTGACAAGCATTAAGTTTCCTGCTAAATTTTTTTCATGGTTATTGCAAAACCAGGCTTGATTAATCCTATAAAATCATAGCAATATTTAGTAGTTTTAGGTCTGCTGGAAAAACTTACTTCTGCAGATTCAAAAGAGCTTCCCCAAAACCTGGATCAGGGTCATCACCTCCAACCTCTAACCTCAGCTTCTCTAGGTTCTTCAGATGACCCAGATAAGAGTATGTCTGTTTTGCAAAAGAAATTTTTAATAATTAGAAATCCAGGTCATGCAGCACAGAAGCCTTTCTATCATCTTCTGAAGTGTACTTTGTCATTATGTAAAAGCAACTATTTCAATGTTAGAGAGTAAGCAGAAGCTAGTTTCTATCAGTTATTAACAAGGTCAGTAAAAATAGATGTTTCAAAGTATGAGCTATGATCACCAAAAAATATACAAGCGGTTCAAGCACTACATTCTTATAATTCCTTATGTTTTAGAATTTCATCAACTGTTATAAATATTACATGAAATACTGTAACAATCCTTGTGTTGGTAGGTATTAGAATTATCACTCAACATGATGAAAATACAGCCCTGAAGTTCTTTTAATGTCTTTTCAAGAAGCTTTCAATAATTTCTAACAGTTATTGAAATTGAGATTTTGAAATTTGAATCATAAACATAGCACTTTTTAGTCTGTTTACTTTACTTATTAAATTAGTCATTCATTGCAATTGTAATTAGTGTACCACTAGAGCAAAGGGAAACTACATCTAGTAAATACTGAACTGCATATTAAAATGGAGTCCTCATAGGTCAAGGATATAGTAGCTTCCTTGACCTTGTCAGGTTCAAGGCCATGTCGTTTTTAGGGTCACCTTCTGACACCTAAAGAATAACCTTCCCAAATATATATTGCACAAAGATTATCAAACGAACTTGAGGGTAATCTTGTGTGAATTTATAAATAATGTAAGACCCCATATTAATTTTATTCAGTAACACATTAAGTGGCTGGATCTTGATTCTAAGATGTCACTTATTCTTACTTTACGGTTGCTTACTATAGCCTATATCATGGCAGGTAAAAATAAATTTCTTCTCTATTTTGACTATTTAAATTCTAAGAATGAAAATAAACCATGCTATAAGATATTGATTTCAATAAACAATGCTTTAATGAAGTCATATTTAAATACTTTAAAAGGAACTGCTTCTGCACCAATGCAATACACTACACTTTATGCTGATGATAAATTCTTATTATCATTTTCTTTAAGTGTTGCTATTTTTTATATTCTTCCATGGCCATACTTCCTTGTGATAATATAATCTGGAAACATATTGCAAAAGATTTTTCCTTCCAAAAATCAGAAATTTATGATGAAAGATTGTTTTTCAGTAAAACACCATCTAAGCTTTAATGGCTGTGGTGTTGCTTCATTGTAGAAACATTGCAGAAACTTCAGGCAGAACACAGATGATTTTGGCCAAGTCAGTGAAATATCATACTCTGAGTCAGCTTTTTTCCCCATGAGACACGATGTCACTTGAGCAAACCATGCAGAAGGCATATTCCTCAAATACGAGTATTTGAAACATAAAAATTGCTGGGGACTCCTGCAGAAATTGCTGGGAACAGATATAGAAAAGAATGCATGGGGGTGGGAAGAAAATAAAATGGCACACCTATGTGAATTTGATTAACTCCCATGAGCATTTAAGAAAATTTCTACAATAAATAAGTATTCCATTTCTGAACATCTAAAGTAGAAAAAAAAATGCAGCAAATTTGGGGAAAAAAATCAAAGAGGAATTAATGGATCTAACAATATACATATAAACTTCCTGAAAAGGGTTTATGTAACAATATACCATGCTAAAGGTAAACAGAAGAGGAGGTGTTTATTAAAATATGAAATTATAATGCAAAATAAAGTTATAGATGGAAAACTCAAAAAGATTAGTGGAAAATATTGTGTTATACCTCAGGTGTCCAATCCTGACACTCCCCGATTTGCAACTCTTTCAGGTGGTCCATCTCCCACAAGAAGCTCCAGTCAGAGTCCAACAACCCCTTCAGGCTTGTCAGGGACTGAAAGTTATATAATTACTGGTCAGCTACAACAGCTATACAAAAAATAATGTATAAAATGAAAACCACTAGATGCCTGCCAACCCTGACGAGTCCGTCTCAGTAAGGCTGTTAATTTTTTTCTCTAAGTTTGACCAGTTTCAGTAAGGTGTAAAAAAAATATTATATACTTCTGTTGTTAAAGCTCAAAAACGTAATTAAAAGTTCAGTATTTGAAACATGCAGCGAAAATAAACATTTTGTTCAACTGAAGAGATTGTAAAGTACACGTAGACATTATTTATCACTAGTACAGCTGTACAAACTTCAATTCCAAACCCTATGCAGCTCAATGGCTTGTTGCCATCTCTCAACGTGATTTAATTATCTTTTTCCACTGCTCATGACAAAATCATATCTCCTGCCACAAGTCATACTCAAATTGGTATGTGATCTCCAAAAAATTTAATTATGTCCATTTCAGCTTTTATTCACAAGAATCTGAATATTCCTTTTTATTCTTCAGTATTGATTATTAACACTTTTCAAGAGGCTTATATTCCCTTTAGTCTTGAACATGCATCGCTTGCTGGACACCATTTATAAACAAATTTGATAATCAACAGTTGGATCATTCAGATGCTTCGCATAAACATATAGGAACAGTTAAAGTATCGAAGGTATTGCTGTAAAGTTATTCTGGTTCCCTAATGAATTTCACTAATTCTAATATGAATCCCGGATCCAAATCAAACACATATAAAAAAATATTCCAGATTTTTTGCCAATGATCATGTTTCCATAGTTTTTGTTTTTATGCCATAAGTCCATATTTGAAGGGTAATTTTCCTAAGACTTGTGGCAAAACCATAAGAGTTCGCAGGTCAGTAGATGCATGCTTTTAACTTTAAATATAAACAAGATTTTACAGAATGCTGTCTCACCTGATCTCTGAGGCAATGTTTAAAGTTAATCAGTGATCTCTATTTGCCCGAGATAAGCAGTACCCTTCAAAATGAATACACAAAGTTCAAGAATATACAATCAACAGTATCTGAAAAAGTGATATATATGCAAAATCTTAAATGTTGACATCTACACCAAAATATCACATCCCAATTGTAAAGGTGATACTTTTATCCTAAAACTCTACAATGCAGGTTGAGACCAAAAATCAATTTAAAAGCATGGATCATGGTAAGAGTGTTAGGATACAAAACTGCCATTGGATGAACAACAAGAATTTTCTTCATTCTGGGTTTACAACAAGGGAAAACTAAAAATCATGAGTAACTAATGAAGTTCAACTACCTGCTTTTTAAAGGAATCGATTGCTTGTTACAGCAAAATGAATTTACAAGACATTAAAAAATACTGACTTCTAAAACATAACAATTACAATGTCTGACATTGCTGGTATACTTGCCATTATTTGCAGATTGGTCAGTAATTTGAGATCTCCCAGACCTACTGTTAAAGAGAAGGATGGCATTATAATCCCTGCAGTTCCACGCAGCCGGAGTTCTCTCAGGTTACTGAGTATGGAAAAGTTCCCAATATCTACATTTGTGGGAGTTGTCCTGTACCAAACAAAAAAAAAGCATATTTTTATGATATTTTTTTACAATATATGAATATGAAATTCAACTGTAACTAAAGTAATATAAAATTTAGTGTTAAATAACAGTTTATCATACAAGACATATTTCCCATCTCTACATCCAAATGAATTTATGACCTTTTAAATGACCCTTGTGTATAATCAGAAAATCAAATACAGATCACAGTAACCCACTTGCAAAATTAATCAGCTGTACTTCTATTTGCAATTAATGATTTAATCACATTCGATTTGCTGCAAAAGTACAATGTTGTAATGTTAAAGATTGGTCAGAAAACAAATGAGAAAAGTGTATCTGGAACCTTGTACAAGTGCAAAGAAATATACTGATCAGAATATCATAAGGTTTATGTAAAGTGATGAAGTTTACATGCAAACCTGTATTCAACAACAGCACAATTAGAAAACCAAAGCATAAAAAGCTAACTGCATCATGTAAAACATCCTGTTTCCTGTATATTTTCAAAAAACAAATGAAATCACATGATACCATGAGTTTTCTGAAAACTGATACATTTAAACAATATCAGTAACCTAGCAACTAAAAAACTAATTAAAATAACAACAAAATGCAGGATAATGAACATTAAGTATTGTGAGACCCATAAATTAATATGCCTACTTACCACATTTGTTCATCATCATTGAAGTCACTGATTTTTTCTGCTACTAGCACCTCCAAATGAGACAACTTTTTACAAACTGAGTGAAGTACAGATGCTGGGATGTGACAGAACATTATCTTACGTAATGTGCGGAATTCCTGAAGAGCTAAGACAAAATGATGCCACGTGCGATTCCAGTCACCTGAATGATCCAGACCAATCAAATTCTGAAAAAAATACTAAAGTTCTGAAAATGTGGGGTGCAATATAACATTTAAGAGTACTGCACTGAACTAAATACAAACATACGAATTGATGTTGCTGCAGCAGTTTTTAAATTAGTCCTATTAACTCTGCCTTAGCAATGAAGTCAGTAATCTGCCTCAATACTGACATTATTCTGGAACTGTACAGGGCTGAGCAATTTTTTTTTAAACCACTAGTCCAGGAAAAGCGGTTTCAAAAAAATTCACTAGTCCCACCTTACTTTTCACTGGTCCCAAAATGGTAATCACTTAATGAGATTTGATGAAATGTATGTAATTAATCCATTAAAAAATGAAATAATATACAACATATTTCTTTACAAAATTTTTTTTTTCAAAAACATTGCTGGTTATACATTTGGTTTCTTCAGGTTCATATGTTTTAGCTGATGGATTAGAAATTAAGTCCATGTATATGTCTGCCACCTGCACTAGCACTAAGCCAGTAGCTGATAGCTGTGTCTGGGTAAAAGTCCTCAAGCTCTGGTCCATTTGCAGAAATTTTCATCTGAGTGAATTTCCTACTTGTGCCAGTTTTGGATATTGTTTGCAGTAACTGCAAAACATCTTTCCTTCTGAGTCAATATATTCAAGCCAGGGATAACAATCAACCCAATGCAGCTGAAAATTTCTGTGTCTCTTAGTAGTGTCATATTTGACGTTTTTTGCCATCATGGATTGTTGATTATGTCTCTTTGGAGAAATAGCTACCGCACACTGTGTCCATCTTGCGTTTATCCATCCATTTTCAAACAAATTTACCTTCTCCAAATCACTGTTATTACCTTCCTTACAAAAAAAAGTTTAGCAAACTCATTTTATCCACAAAGTATCTATCAGCTTGCTTGATAACTACTTCTAAAGTGATCATAACATCAATTTTCTCTTTTAAATATGAACTGAAACTGCTCATTAATGTGGAAGTTAATCATCTGTATAATCAATTATAAATTAAAGAATCAGTTCATAAAAGAAACTGACACTGATGTCAGTAAAATACCTATAATTAATTTTATTACGCTGACTCACTGGATTAAAATCATAGTGAGTCGCTAGATATGATCTAGTCTGAGTTTCCTCTGACAGTTGCCACACCATTTTTGATATTTGGACATTTATGTTGGGGTGTAGGGTTAGAGTCCATTCCCTATTGAAAAGTTGGAATTCGCCGCCATTAGATATTAGTATAGGGTAGCAGCTTACTAACCGACCTAGCAAACTCAAACGACCTTTCATTGAGATATACCTGCATGAAATAGATAAGAATATGATTTATTTTCTCAGAATATTATTTATTTTCTCAGATATTGCGAGTATAGCTTTCGTTATAGCTTTAATCTGCTGTGAGACAAGCAGAAACCATAGCGTTGATGAAATTTGATCTGGAACCACTATTTTCATTTCGAGTCACATGACTACACAAATCTCGCGACCCACAATTCAATGACTTCAGGGTTCAAACTGTTATGTGATATCAACAATTAACCATTTCTAATGTTGCTGTGGGAAAATATATTGAACATATAAATGAAAGTCACATAATATTTACAACACTGCTAATTGATCATACAGGCTTTCTTTTGTTTGACGAGCTTTGATTTGCTGATAATTTGGTTGCTTAGCCCACAATATGCAGTCAAACGGTAACAGGATGTAAACGTATACATGAAGAGGGGCTAGAATTAAGTATTCAGTACACCATGAGGGCATGATTGGCCAAATAAGGTAGATATAATGACTAAAGCACGAAAATAAGGACTAGCTAGTGCTTGTATTGGCGACACACAGTACACATTCTGACAGAGGGCTACATCTTTTCTCATGCAAGAAATCATTCGTTTCATAGTAATCAACTGCACTTTTTTCAAATGTCTTCTGAGCTTTGAATTGTCCGCATTTAACTTCTTTTGTAGGTGCTGTTCCAAACTCTTCCAAACACAATTACAGTAAATCAGATCTTTCTTGCAGAGGTCACAGAATACCAGTCCTCTAACAATCAGTTTTCTTATAAACTGACCAACTAAATTTCCGTAAACTTTTCGCTCCAGCTATAGCCTTTTCCATGTTTCTTAAAGCCTTTATCTAAACTTTTCATATCATTGTCTCTCAACAACTCTAGACACCATGTTATGCAAGCATGCTTTCAGTTTCCAATACACAAAGATTCATTGGATGAATGTTAATTTTTGACCAATCAAAATACTCTATACGAAAGTCATATGCTAAGTAATATATGGAATGAATACTTTACAAGGCTTATTGTAGAATTGGACCGGACAGACCATTGTTTTAAAAAACAAACGGATCAGAGATGATATAACAATCTGATTCAAGTCAGAAAAAAGTGGATTTCTGCTTTAAAATGGAAAAAAATCATGTCTGCATTTTTGCAGTATTTTTTAATCCAAAAATGGGATCCAAGCATACTATCAATGTTATAAACAGATTTTCAAGTTATTTGGTTGTGCTATAAGGGAATGGTGTATAATAATTTAGACTGAAAAAGAAAAAGCAAAGTTAAACTTAGCATTTTATCTTCATCTATTTTGAATACAATGTTACAAAACTGGATCATTTCCACTATACCACCATTTTGTATATAATGATACATGCTTCATTATATAAGATAGCTGGTGTTTACAGTTACCAATTAACACATTATGATGTAGGAGATGTACTTTAGTATCAACTAGTGATTATTTCTCATAAATTGAAATTCTTCTGAGCATCCTCTGCAAATGGATAAGATAAATTTGAAAAATTAACCAGTAATTAACTAAGATGGGGTTTGTTACTTCCTTCGTTCCTTCATTCTTAATAATGCATAGTAATGTTTATTTAGGAAAACTGAGTTGCTTACCCTGATAATACTTATTTGCTTTTCTTAATGTTGTCTCTTTGTGCATACTCTGTTGCTTCCAATTGTAAGGTATATTTTGCAATAGTTTCTTCCCTGATATCCATATTCTTAGAGGTATGTCACCTACACTACCTCTAGCCATGGGAAATCATGGGTATTGGGGGAGGGCAATGGTGATGGGTGAGAACATATCTGATGGGTGGCAACATATAAAGTAAATCCATAATATTAAAAAAGGACTTTTTATCACTTCATTTGATAATTGATATACAAGTTATTTGCATACCTAATATAATTTGTTCACTTGGTAAACATTCTTGCCGACTGAAAACCTCAACTACATCCATCCATATAATCAATTTATTTGCTGTTTTAGATGTGAGTTTGATTCTCAGAGCCGTATAAATTCTGAATTCTGTTTTGCAAATAATTTTTGCTCACAATGAGTTTATCTGTATTATTATTTTTATTAAATTTGATAAGGTAGTTTGGCCAGTCTGAAAAGATCAGAGAACAGATATTCTGGATATCCAAACATAATTTTCCCCAATTAAAGCATGTTGCTCCTGGGATATTTCTGTCCAAGGATCACATTGTTTACAAACTTTAATGACATCCTGCTATCCATTTCTGTATCCACTACTTTTCTTGCTACATTTATTGAGCATCAAACCATCAGACACTATACCTCCACCCTAACTTCATCCATAGCCGGTGATCTGTCTCCCTAACTGTACTAAAGATGTTTTAATGGGAAACCCTTGATACCTGCAATATAACAGCCAATCTTGATCATAAAGATGCATAGATTTAAACATTAAAATTCATCAGCATCATATGAATTGTATCACATTAAAAAAGCAAAATAACTACATCCCATCAATCTTTCTTTCCAATTTTTTTAAAGAGAAAGTACACAATGTATATAACAATTCATTGTATATGCAGACCTGCCTACCCTGACGAGTGCATCTCAGTAAGGCAGTTAATTTTTTTTTAAATTAAGTTTGACCAGTTTTCAGTAAGGTGTAAAAAATATTATAAACTGCTAATGTAAAGCTCAAAACACAATTAAAAGTTACATATTTGATATATGCAGCAAAAATAAACATTTTGTTCAACTCAAAATGTAATTAAAAGTTACATATTCGATACATGCAGTGAAAATAAATATTTTGTTCAACTGAAGAGATTGTAAAGTATGTGTAGACATTATTTACCACTAGTACAGTTGCACAAACTGAAGTTCCAACCCCTACGCCGCTCAATGTTTTGTTGCTGTCTCTTAACGAGACATAATTCTTATATGTTTCTATTGCACATGACGAACTCATATCTCTCACGAGACATACTTGAATTGGCATGTGATGTCCAAAAAATTTAATTGTGTTCATTCCATCTTTTATTCCAAAAGTTATCTGATTATTCCTTTTTATACTTCGGTGTTGATTATTAACACCTTTTAAGAGGCTTATTTTCCCTTTTGTCTTAAACATGCATCAACTTGCTGGACACCATTTTTCAACGAATTCTATAATCAATAGTTGGATAATGCAGACGCTTCACATGAACAAATAGTGGCAATTTAAAGCGTCTGAGTGCTTCTGCAAAGTTATTCTGGTTTCCTGATGAACTCTAATAACTCTAATATGAAACCTGGATCCAAATCTAACACAGATGAACAAATTTTCAGGATTTTTCTGCAATGATTTTTTTTCTTCATAGTTTTTGTTTTTATGCCATAAGTTCATATTTTAAGGATAATTTTCATAAGATTTACGGCAAAATTGTAAGAGTTAGCAGGTCTGGATATGCAGGTAATTTTTGTGATCATTTAAATATCATTATAAAAAAAAATTGCATGAATCTCAATCATTTTTATAGGAAACACATAATTCCAGCAACCTGGTACCATTTCTCCAAACATGACTAACAAATTTGTCAACTGCTTTATGCTTAACCATTTACCTCATACAAGCGACTCTACCTGATTCACATCCAAGCGCCTTTTGACGCCTCTGTAAAAGCAGCCATTTTGAAAGGATTTTCATAGTGCCACCTTCAGGGAAAACCCCCAGTTAGAAACTACATTCAATGGTGTCAATGACCGTTACATCAGATCACGTAGTCAGGGTTTATGTTCTGCT
Organism: Potamilus streckersoni; assembly: GCA_016746295.1. Taxonomy (NCBI): domain Eukaryota; kingdom Metazoa; phylum Mollusca; class Bivalvia; order Unionida; family Unionidae; genus Potamilus; species Potamilus streckersoni. The sequence goes on from JAEAOA010002356.1 coordinate 4,011,126, forward strand.
CGAAATCTGCTATTTCAAGTAAGTAGGTCGTAACTGTGTCTCTCCAAAATGGCTTTAATGCTGATGTAGGAAGCCATTAGTTTTCTTATAAATTATCAAATTCAGCTGATTTAGTGATGTAGATGCAGACAAAGAACTTGTAAATTTCGAGTATTTGAAATGGCAGCTAAGATTAGTCACGCTGCTTCACTGACTTGATGGTGAAAGTTCTCTCAAGATTTTAAAGCAGATACAAAATTCTTCTATGAAAAATAATTATACAACTACAATAAACATATTTTACTCTTAAATCTTTCCATACATAATATGTGTACCCAAAATGTAAAATGGTTAAAATTGCTGTTAAACATAACATACACTTCACTGCTTAACAGGCCTATTTGTAATGCACTGCACTGGGTAACTTTGCTACATGCATATTGAAGGGCTAAAAAGCCATACACTCTATGAGGAAAAGTGTTAAATATGCTGACTCGGTTATTTGTCATTAAGTTCTAACACAGTTATTTGTCATAAAGTACAAGTTGAAAAACTGCTGTAATCTAACCAAGCATTCAACATATGAACATGCTAGTAAATTTATGAACTCTAGAGGGCGTTGTTTATGTGCTATCTTGTTAACAAACTTCATGGGAAGGATAGATGGGCATGCAAGCCCAAATGACTGATGCAAGCAAGAGAAGTACACCACTCCCTCGATAACTCGCGGACATCGGGGTCCAAAAACATCGACCACGATATAAGCGAGGGCATGAGTTATCGAGGGACCTATAACAAACAACAAAACTAACAAAGGGATCGACATATAGGCAAAAGGGGGTGGGTTGTCTTGGCATGTTACAGTGTTGAATACTCAATTAATAAACGTGCTAAGATTAACAGTGAATAAATATCTCTTCATATCGGTATATATTATTTTTTTCCTCAGAGTAACATTAATTTCAGGATAACTTGCAGTATATTGATCATCAAAACATTCCACGTGGTTTCCATTCGCTTAGCACATGTACAACTTCACGTTGTGTACTATGTCACTAATTTTTTCTGTGAATGGTATACATTGTAGTTTTATTGTTTGATCCAAAGTAGACGGTTTTTTTAAATACAAAAGATCAACACATTTCGAAAATACAATGTCAATCGAACGATGTGTAGATTTTAATTGCAGTAGAAGTAAAATGTAAGAAAAAAAAATAAGTTCACAAGAGTTAACGATTACCAACATAAATTTAATGGGTCTAAAAATTTAAAACGACATAAATTAGAACACGATAACACTTGCGGCTTGTGACACGTTGCTGTGTGAACCATGCATCATCTAATACGTTATTGCTTGCAGTCCGTTCTCGATTTCGTTTCATCTCTTCATCTGAATCGACATCATGTGAGTAATTTCGAAGTTTCGGCTATTCCTTAAGCCAACATCTAAATGTTGACTCAGCAAGTTTTAGTTTAATGCAATTTTTTTTATCTCGCTTCGTCATTATGATGCACAGCTTTTCAGTCACTGAGTACGCATTTCGCTTAATTCCTTTGCTCTCCATGGTCACATTTACAAATAATTAGGATACATTTAGGGCTGTCAAAAATCACGAAAAAACCAACCCGGGTACCTGTTGCAAATTTTTAAAGTATATGTCCTTGTTAGAACAGACCACGTTTATTCATCTGCTTTGGACCGCAGATTTGAATCACCCACGCATGCGTGCCCCAGTTATACCACGTGACCATGCAGTTGAATAGATGTTATTATTTTGGAATTATTTTTCTTAAGATAATTATGGTAAAAACGTAGTAGTATCACAAATAGAAATATCGGTACGATGGCTAACTTTCGAAATTCGCAGAGCTAGTCGACTAGAAAAACAACGAGCAAAGATTATTTTGAGGCATTACGAAGATTTCAAAGGGAATAGGTGACGATTGTTCATAATATACGTGGGGGGATTTCTTTGACATGTTTGTTCGGAAATCAAAGGTATCCATCTGGATTTCATTAAAAGAGCACGCAAAGTACCGATCATTTAGCACCCACATTCAATAGTTATCGTCTACAAAGAGGTTTATTACCTGTCGAACAAATGTTTTAACCTTGGTATATAATGCCTCGGGGATAACGGTTGGTCCGGTTGCACAACACCAATGACTTTTATTAATCAAAACAGACTGTCTTACGTATTGTTTATTTATATTAAGCAGAAATCTGGTTTATAATTATAGCCATAGTGGTCACACCTGTTTGAAGTGGTTGGCGAGTGTGGCGATTTTTTTTATTTTTTTACCTGCATTTACTAATCAATATCCGGGTTTTTCTATACCGGTTTACCCGATGACAGCCCTAGATACATTACTGATATCATATACTTTAATGATGTTAAGGCATAAAATGTGAAAACATTTTCGATTGGTGAAGTAAAATTAAATTTGATAATGGTAATGAATACAAGAATGTATGCTCCTATTGGCATGCCTTTGAACTTTCCTTTATTGTACTTACCTTGTTTGATTTGATGCAAAATACATATTCAAAGTGATAAAACAACACCAGTCTCTTTTAATTGATTCTTTTATTGCAACAAACACTTCCCCAAGCTGTTGATCGAAACAAAGCCGGCATGTAATTAGGTACTCACCAAAGTACTCCCGGTGACGGTTGACTGACTCTTTTCATGTTTTCCTCTAAGAGAATCAGTATGTTGGGATTATAGGGTTGAGACAAAATTAAAGGATTATAATGTGGATTTCACCTAGCCAGACATTTAATTAGTGTATTTCATTCGCTGTTGCCGCATGTTAGCATTTACCAGAATTTTTCATTGAGCACTGTTTATTTACAAAAATTTACAGTGCATTAACAACTATTTCTCTATTAAAAAAAAAACAATATGGGATTAGAAATTGCAAATTTCACAATATGGATTCTATCTTTACCGGCAATAATCACATTTTCGATGATAAAAACGAGTTATATATCAAGGTTTAATTTACCAATTTACCATTTCTTATCACAACATTTTTCACGTTCAACACATTTTAAGATATATTTTCTTTAAAAAAAAATCGGGAGCCATGCCGGACACTGCGTTATAAGCGGGTTCGTGAGTTATCCGGGCGCGAGTTATTGAGGGAGTGGTGTACATAAAAATGCAATAAAGACTTACAATTCCTTCTACTCTATGTCGACTCAATCCCTGAAGTGCTTTTTGCCAGTTGGCAACAGTCATTCCATGAAAACTAACATCCTTCCACTGAAATGAAATCCATGAACCCTTTCATATGTTTATGGTAATGATGTGGCATGTTAAAAATTCATCATTTTCACTTGCCCTCCATATTGTTCAAACACAAACCTCAACTCCCAGACAACTGTTTCATTTGACAATAAATCTATCTCCTAGAAATAGAAGAATTAATGACTGATTGTATACTAGAGAACGTTTATGGAATAAATAGTGGCAGTATGATAAGATTAAAGAAGCAAATAAATATTAGCTTTTGAAATTCAAATGCTATTAATTGGTTATAAATTGTCAAACATACATTAACTGGTGTTAAATAAAATTGGCTGCCATATATAGATTTTCTTCATCTGAAAATGGTGTAAAGGCCATAATTGGCTGCCATATATAGATTTTCTTCATCTGAAAATGGTGTAAAGGCCATAATTGGCTGCCATATGTAGATTTTCTTCATCTGAAAATGGTGTATAGGCCATAATGATCTATCAAAACATGAGATCTCATGTCTAAACCATTTCAAGAGTTGAGATAAAACATCATCTCAACAGAGGCCCAAGTGTATTAAGGTGCTTGCTTTTATGGATCACTTGCACATCTCACAAATTATTTTTGCCACAGCTGTACGAGTTTATAAATTTTGACTCTAGTAATTTTTGTAGACCTTTGAATATTGTCAATTATGCCTTTTTGATACCTAAAAGTCATTATCAGTTGGTACAAATGGATTTTTCATGGTAAACATAAGAAATGGAGAAGTCTTGAGCAATCCTGCATCACATGCTGTCAAAAAGTTTACATTTTAGCTCACTTAAAGTTTCTCTAGCAATGTCCATTGTTCCAACCAGAACTTTTATAACTTATTCAAGCTATATTCACCGATATCTGGAGATGTGCATCCGTAATAAATATTTGTGACAAAAGTATGAGAATACATCAGTGTTTTTCAATAATGCATTTAAACTGAGCCACAACCAGAATCAACAAACCAGGAAATGAAATTATTCACATCTCTCAGGCAGAAGTACAGTATATAATCATAATCTGACAAAAGAATTTTTCAATCTTTAAATTTGCCAAATTTTTCCAATCATACTAATTAAGTGGACATAATCACCAGAACGGACAGAAAGAGACTGAAAGATAAAGCCAGAAGGTTAAAATAGATTTTAGTACCTAAATTTATGTGGTTTAGTTAACTGTATACCCTTTATTGTTGTCCCTTTGATGTAATTTCTTACTGCAGCTGAGAAAATAATGTTGCACACATCAATAAAGATGCTCACTTCTACTCATTACTGTCATTATACTTCTCCATTCCAGCCTGCTCTTATAATTTTGTCCCCCCACCATACTGTTTGTCTTGTTTATATGTATCTAAATTTGTCACTTAATTTTTCTGCTACTATACTGTTTGTGAATATGCATATCAATGTAAAGTGCAATGGAGGAGACTAAATCCAATATAGAAAACCTCTACAGTTTAAATGTATTCTTTTCTTGGATTCCAAGTTTCTGCACAAAACACAAAGTTAATGGCTGGCTGTACAAATTCAGTTTCCATTGTAAACCTGTGCATGCACCATAATATTAAAATTCAATAACTTAATATTTTGAGTGCTCATGATCACATTTGTGTCAGTATAGACACATCTATGAAGACAGCTTTTGTGAAAAGAAAACTATAATAACAGCTGCACAATTTTTTTTCTGAGACACTGCAGGCTGAAGTACATGTTCTAGATTGTGAACTCAATAAATTGTTCCTAGTATTTAGTTGTGCAGTTTTGGTAAAATTATTATAACATTTGAACTAACAGTGCTATAAACTTCAAATTTGGACCAAAATATTAGAAATAGAATTATCATTATTTTATTCCATACTATTTGGAGCATTTAATTCATCTTCATGGAGAAAAGATTCACTGAAGTGCATGGTAATTTGTTTTTTATTTTTAGTTTTTTAAAGCCCTATTTCAAAATACAGTTGTGAGCCTGTTCATCAGTAAATTTTAACAAAACATATCACTGTGTTGCCAATTTTATTACCTTTTCAGAGAAAATAAATAACAATGTTAAAACATTTTTTGCAAAAATGGTGAAGGTCATCACAATTTCTTCTGCTACTGCTGTGTGATGCTCCATTTTACCACCGTGTATTTAGAATTGCTTCTCAGTACAGAATGGGTTAACAGCCATTCATGTCGAACAGAAGTATTCAGCTATTTTATCGTTTGACTTCCTGAATATTGTCGCATCAAGCGCTGCTACACTGCTACTTGCAGCGCAAATAACATCACGAAATGCACTTTTATAGTGAAAAGTTGAATAAAATTGCATAATGTGCAAAGCACGTTTCTATCTGTAACGTTGACATAATTTGTGGAAGGCGTCTTACTGCTTTTAAAGTAAGCAAATTTGTACAAATTGGGTGCACTCGCGTGTATCGACATATCATATTCCGAACCACCTTTTTATTCATGTTAGACTATTAGGAGGGGGTTAGATGCGATTTTAAATACATATTCCGTTTTTTTTTTCTGACAACCCCACCAGCGATTTCTCATTTTGTTAACGCAACCCAATACAGGAGTAATTTTCTTAATCAACCTTTCACTGCCAGAATTAAAATAGTTTGAAACACAATCTCCTACAAAAGTTTGTATGAAGTGCCGTACCCGGGGGGATATATGTTTTACTGGAACAGCCCTAAGTCATGCAGTTATCATATCTTTGAATTAAACTAAAACTGGCAGTGATGGATACTCTCTGCTGAACATGATGTAAAACTGGTAGGATACATGTACATTGCTTAAACTAAATTTGGAATGTACATGAATTGTTGACATAGGCAATATGCAAACAAAAATCATACACAGAAGCTGGCAAGGCATTTTAAAACATATGTAATAAAACTTTTTTTCCACAAACCCACAAGAAAACCATTATAAAACTTTTACTGCTCTTGACGGAATATTAATAATCCTGCTAAAATAGTGTAAAAGTGCACGTCTCAACCATTCATTGGTCAAACTTTAGCCAGTCATATGCATTTTCCCAACATTTGTAATTTCTTCCTCCCTTCCCTTGATTATATTTACATTTGTTATGTTTCTACATTATGTACTCTATTTTCTGATGTTTCAGGAGCAACTGTGCACCCTGCAGAAACTTCGATATCTTTTCCAATGATCGCTGCACCATGAATGTCTATCATAAAAGATAATAAATATTAAGGCATATTATTAGGCATAACTCTACTCAGCGAGTCAGACGTTTCTATCCTGACATACCTTTTGTTATTATTACTACAAAAATTAGTGTAGGGGCAGTACACCCGGCTAGTTCCATGTGCAAAAGACTTTGACAATAACCCCAATTTACTTGATGCGTAGAATACAACTTGCATAAGCTTTAGCATCAAAGAAACTATTAAATTCAATGTTTCCTAATGCAGTGAAAACTGCAATGATTCCAACCTTTTGGGTTAGAGTATCTGCATTTCCCTACACATTTAAAAGAGTAACAACTTTTCTGTTTCAGTAGTTTGTAAAAAAAAAAAATTCAGCATATCTGAACATATTGCATGGATAATAAATAAGCATTGATTGCGATACAAATCTTCAATACATGTATACAACTTACCAATGAATGATGAAGAGACAGTTGATGCCATGCTTTACAGACTTGTCCTGCTCTGAAATACATTGAACAATTTTTGAATAACTGTCTTGTCTGCAAACTGTACTATGATGTACCCATTTACAAACAAATCGCTTTTGATTGTCAAATTCTGCTCTGATTTATCAGGAAATCAATTACCATGTAACCTTGAAATCTACCCATTAAACTCTGCTGAACTCTTGCCAAGATGAAGCTTCACATCATATCTGGTTTAAATCTAATAATAAATATGGAAGTCAGAGTGTTACCAAATTTGTGCATTAGTAATGATTATGTTAAGATGATCAAGGGCCATAACTAAGAAATTTACTCTGAAGGTGATCATCATTAACCTCCTCAGAGTTTTTATTGAGATGAAGCTTCAGGGCATTTTGGGTCAAAATCTAACAATAAAATGTAGCAGCCAGTGTTTACAAGGTTGTGCATTAGCAATGCCTATGCTAAAGTGGTCATAAGGCCATAACTTTGAAATGAGCAGAATGTGCTCATCATTGACCTCATCTGAGTGGTTGTTAAAGTGATGCCTCAGTAAATTTGGTTACAATATACTATAAATATGAATGCATGTGCATTCACAAAACAGAGAGGTCAAGGAAGCATGGACAGAAACTATTTCTTTGTTCATTTGCCTATGTTACTGGGGGTAATAAAACAACTGTCATAAATTGATTATCAATAAATCAAACCTCACTAAAGGTTGCTCATTCTCCATTTTGTCTAAAGAAGCAATATTTCCCCATGTTTTCGATGAAGATTGGTTTCTCTGACTAGATTAATTTACTTACTAACCCTGCTTTCTAAAATGGCATCACTTTAATCATATTTCATAACATAATGTTCATAAGAATTTCTCAGTGTTGTAACATCAAGCTACAGATACTATGACAATGAGGCATAATGCAAAGTAACTTCCTTGAATAATGTAAAGTATGTATTGATATATCATCAACATAATCTTGTATTCATCATAAAATATGATGATTGCACGTTAAGCCACTCGATTAAAATTGCTTTTGAAATGTTATCAACATGTTTCCTAAATTTAATATAAGTGCCTCTGCAACTTACCTGACCAGGTCCCTGACATTAAGATAATAAAATATCTGAAGCATACAGTCAGATCCACCATGAAGTCTATGAATAAAGCATGAAGAGTAGTCTATCCCTGATTTTGTATTTCGTTTCCTCCTGAACAGCGGAGCATGAGTATGCTTACTTTGTTTGTCTGTGGCTACTTTGGAATCACTGTTCTCTTGAGGTGAGGAGTCAGAATGAGAGCCTTTGTGTTCTGAGGATTTCTCATTATTCCGTGTCATAACAGGCAATTCTTTTTGGTTTGTCACAGTTACACTAATATTACCAAGGTTTCCACCATTAAATGTGTTTGGTGGGAGAAAGACTTTAAGTCCATCACTTCCCTGAAAGAATCCTGATGGAGGAACGATGATTTGCATGTTATTGATTTTTAATGCCAGAGGACGATTCAAACTGAGTCTTTTCACAACTGCTGGCGGAAGAGTCAAAATTTGTCCCTCTCTCATATTTGAATTATGTGAGGCTATTACTGTTTTAGTTGTTGATGTTGGTGTCACAAATGAGGTTACTGATGGAAGTTTAACTTTTTTAGAGGTAGTATCTTTACTCGTTGTGGCAGATTGAACTAATGTTGGTAACTGACCTAAATGTGTGCCTGGGAAACTTCCTCTATTTGAATTGATCCCCGATATCATGGGACTCACTGTCACAGTTTGGTTTTTTGGCCAGTCAGGAAGAATTGGAAGGATTGGGGGACGTGTTGGAGGAAAACTTCCTGGTAAAAATGATGACACAACATCACTTATGTGAGGTCGTGGACCTGATATTGGGGTTAATAATGTTTTTAATCCTGCATGAGCTGTCGAATTTGGATACAGCATAAATCTGGAATTATTCTGACTATTATTTGATGATAACAAAGCTGAAGATCCAGTAAAATGTGTTGAAAACAAGGAAGAAGCAGATGAAACTGTAGTGAAGGTTTTTGGCATTGAGGAATTGACAGTAACTAACATAATTCCTGAAGGAAGAATTGATGAACTTGACACAGCTGTCAGACAGCTGGGAATGGACGACCCATTTTTTGAACCAAGATTTCTTTTGTCTAACACATTCCGTAGGTTGTCCATTGTGAAATCACTGGCTTTCAGAGAGCCAAATTTACCACTGCTCTTTTCATACTCAGGATCAAAAGGCTCTGACTTGATCTGGACAGGAAGATCTTTAGGAGCAGAGTTAAGTGATGGTTCTTCAGAGCGTGGCATTATTTCAGTTCCAGCAGAGTCCATATGAATCGTCTTCTTGGAAGGCCCTGTCGCAGTGGTAGTTGGTGGATATTTACAGCACCGCTTTAAAATAAAGTATATGGTTTAAAGAATTTCTTCCACAAAAAAAATAAAACAGTAAATACCAGTAATAAATAATACAAAGGCTACTTAGAAAAGAGCATCACACCTGAACCACAAGCTGTGATTCACCCCAATCAATTTGGCTTTTAAACCATATAAATTCATGTAATAGTTGCATCAACTGCAAACAACAGAAATCTGGATCTGTTGTTGTATAATGCATTATCAGGCTGACACTACTTCCAAAGTGATATTTATCTCTACGCAAACATCCAAATCAAAACAGCAACTTTTATTGCTGACTTATGATGGAATGCCTATTTTCTTTAACCCTTTTATCACTGCGGACTGGAAAAGCGGTCAGGGGGAAGTAAGTCCGTGAACACTATGGACCAACTTTTCGGTCTGGGGCAGTGTTCTTCTTTAACATTATAGTACCCGACTAAATAACTTTCGTGGTACCTCTAATAACTTCCATCTGGTAATGTAGATATTATATTTGGATGATCTCGTGAGTTTAGCTTGTATACAACTAGAAATATCGAACAAAGTAGCATTTAACATGTTTTCCAAAATGAAATTTTTATCCAAAATGGCGGTGTTTGAAGATATTTAAGAGAAGAGTTATTGGATGATTTTAATAATTTCGACCAGGTAAATTTGGATGAAAATGAGAAGAAGCATGGAGAGACAATGGAATGCACTTGTGGGTGACAGTGATGATGATGAAGACGACTTTGAAGGTTTTGAACCAGAGGAATTGTACGCTCCTCGTGGTTTTGTTTGGACGAAGCCGGAAAACCAGAGAGATTTGTTTTAGTTTTCTGACAGAATTGGGCACACCCAAGTGTTAGATGGCTCCAGGAAAGCTTCGGAATATTTTCAAATATTCTATTCAGATGAAGTTTTTGGAAAAATTGTCTGTTTAACGAACTTCAATGTGATGATCAAACGTGGCAGAGACGATATAGGTGTGTGGACAGATCTCACCTTGGAGATCATTTTGGTTCATTTTATAGAATTTTATATACTATGGACACCATGAAAGAAAGACTTGTGCTGCTACTGTGATTATTCACTAGTACATCTAGTGTCAATTAAACAAGTTTTGAGAACTTTCTATGTTTTCTATGAGTTAATCAAATAATTACTTGTATTTTACCTGTTGTATTACCTGTTTGTACCTGCTTTTTAACAGTTCTAATAGATATGCACATTTTATTGAATTAGTCATAAAATTTGATTTTGAACCTTGATTTTGACACCTAATCCAGTCAGATATCCTTAACATTGGCAAAGTTATGTTGTTTCAAAGTCCACAAGTCATTTTGCTTTACAACTCTAAAATTACTTAGTGTTGAGGACTCTATGCCTACAAAGTTACTTAGTGATGAAAGAGTTAAAGGACAATTAAAAAGAAAAACTTCAAAATTTAAATTCTTTGTGCTTTAAAGAACATTTTCATCATCAATTGCCATAGGCTAAATTATTATAAACTTTTCCAGTTCAGCCATCTTTATTATATTATAACATTTCTTATTATAATATAGCGCTGACTTAGCCTTGTACTTTTAATTCTCAGGCAGCTACTTTAAAAGATGAGAAGGTTGATTTTCCAATAAAATTTCCAACCAAAATCCTGAAATTATTAAAATTAATAATGCTGGATTGTTCAAAATAGCAATGACATTATCTTCTTTGACTAAGGCTTGTTTTGCTGTTTAGTGTGATATTATTATAAAACTGAGAGCCACTAATGTAGAAAAAGGAAATGTTATTGAGAATTATATCTTTTTGAAATACTTACTCAATTAAATTAATTTTAGAAATTACTTCTGCTCCCTCCCAAATCTAGAACTCCCATAGGCTTGAAAAATAGCACCCGATCTACAACTTGTATAGACAAAAGGAAGCAACAGGCAGATTACCTCCCCTTTATCCAAAAGATGGCAATTTATACACCAGCTAAGGTGGTTGTTGTTGTTGTAGTTGTTATTGTAGGGTTTAACGCCATTTAACAGCACATGGTGGCCAGTATTAATGGTGGAGGAAGAACCCTGGAAAACCTAGGGAAGAACCACCGATCCACTAGAAGCTACTGGCAGGCTTTCTCCCTTACCCACGTTAGCTGAGTCTGGACTCGAACTCAGACAGAGGTGAGATGGCAGTGATCTGTAACAGTCAGCGCTTTAGACCACTCGGCCACTCGGGGCCCCACTAGCTAAGGTGGTGCTCACCAGTTATTATGTACTTTTGAGAGAGTGATGTATGTAAAGGGAAGTTGCTTGCATTTACAACATGCACAGTGGAGCAAATGTTGGTATACCTCTATGCTACTTTCATGTAATGTGGTTGACATTTCTTGGGATATTGTACTTTACAAAACTGTAAATGATCTTAGCACACTGCTACCTAATATGACTGCTCCCTTGTGCTAATAAAATCAACCTGAATTTGTCTAAAGTACACTATTCTTGGCAGCTATTAAAATAGGGAAAATGAATGTTGCCAGATTAAGCAAAACCAGCTTCTGAAAGTGCAATGAATTACCAAATATACAAAACGTAAAATAAAGTTATAGGTTCTTTTTTTTTTACAATTTAATTCTGAAGTTTGGGAATTGAAAATGAGCAAGTGGAGCTAGCACCTATTTAAAAGGTGCACATCTGGAGTAAGGCTAAGCTGTATACTCTATAACCCATATTACACCCATCTATCATACACCAAAATAAAAGGAATTAAGAGTTCTTTGAACAAAACCTAATATATACAAGGTCTTTTTTAAATAGACAGTATAACTAGGGATGAAACCCAGGAAAGATCCTTTTCTTTAAAATTCTAACCCTATGCTAAATATGAAACTGTAGAGCGCCACCTAAACCAATTTCACACTAAGTGCTGTCTGAGACAGGATGCTCCCATTTAGGAGGGTGAGAGGGATTTATAGCAATGTGATTGGGTAAGTATTTTGGAGAAATAATTTACCATAAAATGTCTCCATGAAATACATTACTCAATCACATTATTGTTAAGACAATTGGTAAGCATAGCTGCCAACCTGAGGGCACAAAAGTACAGATTTTTTAAAAACTTAAATGCATATGTAACTATTTATAACCATTATTTAAGAAAGTAATTTAATTATTTAATGGCAAAGATGCGCAAGTTGCATTCCTGCACCTTTTAAACAGGCATTCTGTTATGGCCAGGTGCCCATTCTGAAGGTACTAGAGTGCTGTAAGCACTCAGACACAGGTTCTTTATATGAGCCTTTTAAACACCTTGTATTTTAGTGTATTTTTCAATCATTATCAATTCCAATGTAACATCTTTCACTGATGGTCTGAATTCTCTCCAACTGTTTTATACTGGACTGTTTTCATTTTTGCGATTTTACTGTCTGGAAATAGTGTGCAAAATAAATTATCAGCAACACTAGTAACTGAAAAAGGATTGTTCATTTCTAAAAGAAATATAGTAAACCAAACTTCAAATTATATCAAGGTTCTCTCTGGCATTTATAAGTGACATATTAGGCTAAGCTGCAGATGATGAAGCAGCAAGCTGATTCATGCTGCTTTATGTCATGGATGCCTCCATGCCCAATAGCAAAATCACAATTACACAATTTACAAAATAAGTTTTTTCATTACTAGATGGGTTTCACAAATCTAAACATGACATCATAATTATCATACCAATTCTGTTTTCTTTTCTTATCTGGAGAAAATTCTAAAACTTCGGCTCTCCTTTTCACCATAAATATAGAATGTGAATTTTATGAATGCGATATGTTGAGAACTGTAACTTCTTTGTAAATCAAATATGGTGGTTAAAGACTGGCATGGTAGCCTTGATTTAGAATGAACCAATCATATTTCAGAACTCTGTTTCCCAGTATGCATGTGATACATTTACTCCTAGAATAGTACCGGGTGCATTCTAAACAGAAACTTGCAAAGAAATTTTTTATTTAATATTATTAAATAAAAATTAAAAAAATGGACTTTTAACTAGAAAAACGTATATCCATATTCAGGTCCAAAATATGAGACAAATACAGAAAGAAAACAGGACATATGGCATCTATGGGAAAGTGAAATCGTAATGAAGAGTATCCAGCCTCTACTTAAAATCACCCTGTGGAAAACACTATCTACTTCAAGAGTGAAACTCCCTTAGCAATTGTTGACATAATTAGATATTAGTGTGAATACATTAGGAAGGAAACTCCCTGTGGATCCCCTCACTTGACAAGTGATTACAGACATTTTCTCTGGCAAATCCTGCATATGTTGGCTAGTCATATGCAAAAATGCAGTTGTTTCAAATAAGAAGTGGCCTGGTTACTCTCTGGTCAGCAACAAAAGCACAAAGAGATTTTTAACTGTTTTGTGCTGCCATGTAAAGTAAACAGAAAAATGGGAAAAGTGGGCTGGGCATGACAACCAATTCCATTGTCGTTAATTAAAACACTGCATTGAAAGAATGGTTCGTATAAATAGCTCAAATTTCATGAGCTAAAATCTTTATCATATGCACACATCTCTTTAGCCAAGACAATAATGCATGTGCAGGACATACCAGGATGCTTTGTGTCTAGTTGTTTTATTCTGTTCAGGAGTTTTCTGAAAAACTGCATAAATCTTTTGGTAATTTGAGTGACAAGTCATGACCAATGGCAGAACTGCATCAGTTGTATAAATCCCAAAGGCACTAATGCGAGGACACTTTCAGTTAAATTTGACCAAGGTCTGTCAAGTGTTTTTTTTATAGAAGAGATTATGAAAGGTTTTTCTTTTTTTAGTAACAGCAGCCATATATGATGTCAACTTGGCATTTGTATAAATAAAAACCCTTTATGCTTTCTGTAAATTTGACCAGATTCTATCTAGTGATTGTCTAGAAGTTTTTTTAAAGGATTTTCGAGTTTTTGTAAAGGTGGCCATATTTGAATGCAAACAAGCATTACCAGGATGCTTTCAGATTTGGTCAAATTTCTGCTATGCAGTTCATGACATAAAGTTCTTTCAAAGTTTTCCTTTTCCTTAGCTAAACTAATGGTGGACTGGTATTATCTGTAGAAAATGTAAAAGCCATTTATGCCAGGATTCTTTATGTTTCTCAAATTCTGCTTAGCAGCTGAAATATTTGCTGTTTTCAGTAATAGTGACAATATTTCACTGCCAACTGGCAAAATTTGTAAAAATAAGAAAAGACAGCTAAGCCTAGATGCTTTCTGTCAAATTTTGGTAGAATAATATCAAGCAATTTTTGTGAAACAGCTGCTAAAAGTTATTCTATTTTATAAAAATGGCAGCCATATCTGATGGCTGATCTACATCTGATGAAAAAATTTGAAAGCCCTCTATGTCAAGACACATTTAGTCAGTGCAGTCCTTTTGGAAAAGTATTCAATTATTTTTCATAATTTTAGTAATGGAGGCCAAACTTGATCTTTATGCCAGGATGCTTCTTTATCAAGTTTGGCTAAATTCTATTCAGCAGTTTTGGAAAAGAAGACATTGAAGATTTTCCTTCTTTCAGTGATGGCAACTTTTTCTATTTAAGTAATGGTGAAACTAACTGAAGGCAGAAATTCTTTATAGAGGTCATTTTAAATTACTTTCTATTACTTTTTAGATATCATTTGTAAAAAAAAAAAACCCTTTCAAGCTATTTAGGCCATGATTTTCAGTACCAGCAATTTTGAAATGAGGTTTAATGTAGCACCCTCCCCTAGGGTCCACATTTTTTTAAAACTTACATGTTTTTAGTTGACATAAAGATATTCTTACCAAACAGATAAATGGCATACTACTGTCTGTGTGATTCACACACTCTGGGTGAAACAAGCACATGCAGACTCCACAGTACAATGTGGGTGGGAAGCCTGCCATGCCAGGGCAGGTCAGGGAACATAGGCTCTCCATCTCTGATGGGCTAGTGTCCTCCCTAAAATATAAGAAAACTGTACTTAGCAAATTTCAATAGATTTTGGGATTGCCAAAAAATCTAATCTGCTGTATCAAATACAAACTGCAGTGAAATCATCACTGCCAAAATATAACTTTGTAATACTACTTAATACAGACAAGATATGTATAAATATCCAAAATAAGCGGTGATACGGAAATGAGAGAATCTATCATGTGTATTAATGTGCTACAGAAATATTCCACCCAAGGTATAATGATTTGTAGGCAAAAACGGGTCTTTGCCATGTTCCTGCCCAAAAAAATATTAAACAAAATTGTGCTTTATGGGTGTACATAAAAATTTAAAAGAATATATACTTAAAACCTAAGTATAAACTTTACAAGAAAAACCAAACAACTTTTAGGTTTCAAATAAAAGCAGATGGAATTTTATCAGATGACCACAAGAATGCCTTTCTAACAAAAGCAATGACATTAAATTTCAGACTACTTGATCAATTCTGAGGAGGAAATATCCCATATATGGAGCAATTTAGGCCTTGAATTCACATGGCATTTCAAACTGAGATGGCCAAATATCTGGAGATTTTAAGGCATGGGACTTTGCTTCTTTCAAATATTCTTAAAAAAATTCCAAAAACGTTTGCTTGGGAGGTTCATTTAATGGCACTTCTTAATGGCACTTTAATGGTATTTCTAATATATTATTGGCAATGATAAGGAATCTAAGCATCTTTCTCAAGGACAACTGAAGCAACTGATCCAAACTAGCCCATGATCCTTGGATTACAAGTCGGACACTCTCAAACTGAGCTACAGCATCTCCTTGCTTGGAAGAAACTAGTTGTAAAGATTATGTAATCAATTGTTACAATGACCACTTGATTAGTAATGACTGTTCTGAATAAAAACAAACATTAAATTAATGGAATATTTAAAAACAATGATTGTTGCTACCTGTGATAGATGCTACAATCCATAAACCAAGCTAATCTATGTCACAAATTGCTGTTGTAGTGCCAATGTTGATGTAGTGGTCACATATAATGTTTGTCTTTAGAGTTAATCTGCACTGCCGGGGATGAATAGTCCTTGTCTATTATACCAGCAAGAGAGAATTGTTTGCATGATTTGATTGATAGTGTTCAAGACTTGTCATGTTTGTTGTTTTCCCAACTAATGTTAAGTGATTACATTCCAATAACAAAGCCATCGTCTATACAAGTTGGTTCGACTGGTTTACACACACTTTGCTCATAGAGTTGACCCCTGTATGTTATCTTTGAATGAAGCTGTAGTCTTTTGTCTTTGAGTAAATGGTTCTATTTCTGGAGAAGAATTGCTTTTTTTTAATTTCATTAATTGTTAGATATGCAATGCACATATATAGTTTTTTCATATTTTCCCACAGACCAGTCAACACAGTTTTTAAGTTCAATATTACAACCGAGCACTAATAATTTTAACACCTAAAACTTTAATAACAATGGCCGAACCTCCAATAAAAAGAGACAAATTTTAAGGCTAGAGAAAATAATTATTGTAACTGAAAGAAGTTAAAAAGAGAAGACCATTCATAAAAAAGCAGTATTAAAGTCGGTAAAACTAATTTTGGTTATTATAAAAGAAAAGAAGTAATTCTGAAAAAATTTCATATGCTAAAATATGTGGTCTTCAAGTGTAAATGTGATTTCTTGTTTAATGATAGAAGGATATCTTTATTGCAATATAATTTTATTTTTAGATGAATGCATACAATATTTTAGCAACTATTAATAAAGAATATAATTTATTTACAGTGTCTGTGGTTATTTTCTTGAAATTTTTCTGAAACTTGACCTTGGAAACTTTTTTTTTTGTACAAACTTGCTATGAGAGACCACCAGTCTTGCAAGACCGCTTTTTGTTGGCAGAAGAGGTGGTCTCTCATAGCTGGTTTTGCTCTATATCCAGCTAAAAATTCTTTTCAAAATAAAGGCATAATTAATATGCCTTCTCTCTTGTTCGTAAGTGAAGTTGCCAAAGATCCTGAAAATTTAAATTCACTTGCCAAATCAGATGAAAAATACAAACTCTAGATTAAAACAGTTAAGACCAAACCCATCACACCAGTTTTTAAATCAAAGCAGGCGGAGCTTTTCTTAACAAACATATATATGTAATGTTTTTTAAATATAAAAAACATTTGAAGGGGTGCTAGGTCAGCGATAAGAAACAGGGACAGTTGGTCTATTAGAAACCCACATATTTTTGAATTTGGCCTAAAAAAAAATCAGTCATTCAGAAACAAGATCATCTCACTAATATGCATGGGTCACTCTCATTATGAAACTAATCCAAGACAATGAAGATAGAGGCCCACATTACATGTCTGGTCTAAACTGGATCCAAATACATGACTTCATTACTATGTGTAGTTCTTACCCACAGAACTTGAAACCTTGTCTCAAGGATATATCTTCCAAGCCTGATTATTAAAAACAATTCAGAAATTCAGACTTATGAGTTGTAAGAAGGTCAGCCATAAGTTTATTAATAGAATATGTGTAGATGTCAGTCATTGTTAAATGTATCCAAGATCCTGATGATACAAGCCCATATTTCCGATTTTTGGTCACAACTGGATCAGAAAAACGGCTACCAGACAAGTAACAAATTCAGCCCATCAGAAGCAAGATCAGCCCATTAGTATGCTCATTATCAAACTAATCAGAGATTTGAATTATATAAGTATATATTATTCCATGTTTGATCAAAATAAGATCAGAAATAGTGGCAATTCAGTCAATTAGATGCAAGATCAAATAATTAATATGTATGGACCTCACTAATTGTTGACTTCATCTGGGATTTTGAGTTTAGTATATATTCCAAATTTGAATGCAACTGGATCAAAAATATGGACCCCACAGTTCCGGCCGATGGAGAAATGACTGATAATGTTTGCAGAGCCATTGTTTGTAGAGCTATATTTAAAGCTCACTGGACCTTAATACATGGTGGGCTAAAACTGGCCCTTGCACTCCATGAAGGTAATTCATTACATTCAAAGTGTTTTAGGCTCCTGTCCATAAACAGCAATAGTAGGCAAGAACATAATTTGCAAGATAACACTTACTTTTTGACCTGAACACTAGGGGTAAAGGATTTCTGCGTTGTACTTTTTCTTGCTGTAGCTTTGACCTTCTTCTTTTTTGGTGGACTGGCAATAATAACAGACTCTTCTGAAGGTACTACTTTTTCAGGCTTTACAACCAAAGTTTTCTCTTCCTCATTGTCTTCCACGGCAGGGCGTTTCTTGGGGACAAGAACAATCTTAATTTCTTTCTTGGGTCGCCCTCGTGACTTCCTTTTTGAAGTCTCAGCACAAACTATTTTTGGAGACGATTCTTGTTTTTCTGATGACAGTGGACTTGGAGGAGTTGTCTTCTTGGTGTTTAAACCAGAACTCTCCCCTGATTCTGGTTCAACATTAGATGAGTCCAGTGACGGAACACTTGAATCTGGCTCAGCTTCACCATCTCTTTCTATTACGACCTCTGGCACGGGATGTCGACCAAAGAAAGCTCTTCCTCTATTAGCATGACGAACAATTTCTGATGGAGGCTTGTAAATGGGTTTCCGTATGAAGCAGAAATTATCCTCTGTCAATGGGCTACATGTTCTATGCACTTGCAAAAGAAAGAAAATGGTAATGACAGAATACTGGACTTTTACATTAAAATAAATTTATATGATGAGGCTTCCAATCAACATAATGTCTTGCTTACAAACAATGCAATGAAGCATAGTGTATATGCCTTTCAAATTGCCTGTAATAAAAATCTCTGGATATGAAAGCAGTTGTAAACATTGTCACCACACAAAGTGTAACCTAGGTCTATTTTCATGTGCAAGTATGACAAACATCAATAAGAAGGGGTTTTTGCTGTATGTGAAGAACTAATACTAGTATGGATCAAATGTTTTTGACATTTAGGAAATGTTTTTCCATGGAAATGCATGGATAAGTTAAAATGGAGAAGACTAAGAAACTTACCTCATTAACAACAAAAAATATTTCCTCATTAACATAAAAAACCCTCCCTTATTAATAAGTAAAAAATAAAAACTGTTAACCCTTTAACTACTACAACTGTTCTGCAGTTTCGCTACTGCTGAGTGATAGCGTATCAGTTACTGAGACTACTGATACTGTTTGCTAGGCTGAATACTAGAGCATCGTCCTGGCTGACTATGGAAACTGACAATAACAACATGGTTACGTTTATATTCATTATTTCATTAGTTTTTGCTGGATTTCAGTGAAATAAAAAGCAGCTTACCTTGTATAGTGTCTGTTATTCATATATTTCCATTTTATTTACTCCTACAACAATCAGACAAGAAATCCCCGTCGCGTAAACTGTTTTGAATCGCACAAAATAAATCATCGTCATTTGAATCAAAATCACATACATCTAGTATTGAAACGGGAGTAGCATCATTATCTGATCCATTTACTAAGAATGATCCATTAAACTCTTCGATATTGCTTGCACTGAACCCTTTAAAGTCACAAATATCTGACTAGGAATCCATTTTTGTTTATCTCAACTACACGTGTTTTGTACATTGCCGGAAATTTCCTTCCCACGTGTCTAAATTTAACCTCTCAGCTTTCCAACTGGTATTAAAATATTCAGTAACCAGTCTTCTCATTGGTTATGATAATGAAAAATAAGTAAATATCTGTACAATCAACGTTTAGTTAACATAGCAGTTACATCCGCATATATGCGACACTGGGGTTTTGAGTACAGCAGAACTACGCGTTCATAAGCGACACTGGGGTTTTAAACAAGGCTTATCGACACTGCATATATGCGTCAGTGGGATTCAGGAGCTATTTACAGGCGACACTCAGATGCGGTAGTCGTAGTTAAAGGGTTAAAGTTACATATTTCAAAATCAAATGGTGACTTGGACACTGATCTTCTTACCGTCTTGAGTAACATCAACAATCATGATTTGTAAAAATTCTCTGCAGGTATGTTTTGGAAAAACATACAGAACAAACCATGTCAGCGCATAGTAGTCCAATGGACACCTGACCCAAAAATTTTCAGACCCTGCAAGTTAGTAATGTTAGTGACGTTTGGTTCTAGGACTTAAAAAAGAAAAACAACCCTGGACAGCCCCCACCCCCATAACAACCCCTGGACAAAACACCACCGAAAATACCCCCAGCCCACACCATCCAAACAATTATAATGCATAAGTCAAAGCATCTGATCCACAAGCTACATTTTATTACAAATATTTTGAAACAGGTGAAGGTTTAAAAACACTTGTGCTATGGCGTATATGACAGTGTTTTTCAGCAACACTTGTTGAAATCTGAGTAAGACTTTAAGGAAATCTATTGCAGCACTTTCTCCATCTCTTCTACTCTCCATCTCTTCTACTCTACTCAAAACTAGCTGAATTTAATCTATTCAATGTGATATATCAGAAGTATGACTGACCATCAAGATGTCCAACAATAGCTCCATCTGTTACTTTCATTTTCATTGGCATGAGAACTTGTTACAACACTTTAACACTCACAAGAAACAAAGCTGCAAGAATTTTCTGTTCAATGAACTAAAATCTGTTCCTCCCTCTTTATTAGATGAAACTTACTCCATGGTTGTACTAAAAGTGAACAGCGAATTTCATTGCTTTTTTATAGCATTTCACTGTATTGCTGTTGATGACCTGTGCTCATGCCAATAATTAAAGCACACCAGTTCCGAAATGTTCTTTTTCTGATAAACTTTTGTAATTGCTAGATTGACAAGTTAATCTGTGTCCAATCAAAATGTTTCCTTCTTTTGCTGGAAATCAGGTTTGAGAAGTTAATTTTTATGTTTTGCTCCATATTTCTTTACTGATTTTTTTTTTTAATACCCTGGGAATTGTTCAGTACTTTTCTTATCAGACAGAAGTCAGGTGACTTACCCGGCTTTTATTACTATACAACCCACTACTTAAAAAAACTAGCAATTTTTTACAGTTAAATTTACTGAGTAGGTATGTCTACCCAGGTTTTTATCCTCCAAGTGGGCACTTTTTATTTTGGTCAAGGCAAATCATGAGATCATTCAAGCATTTGACTGACTACAACATTGATGAACAATTAAATTCCTACAAAACAACAAATTACAAACTATTGCAATCTGGGAAGAAAATATTTATAAGAGAAAAGAAACCATTGTGCTATAAATCAAAGGATGTGGCTTACCTATAAATACAAAGCCTCACCTACTTTGGCAGCTCACCCTCTAACTTAAATCCAATGGAAGGCACTGATTTTTGTTCTGAGGTGTAAATGACTGAGGGTGTTATTGCTGGGAGATTATTGTTGAGAATGGGGGGTACTATCCTTATATCATCTGAATAATTACATTTTAGAGAACTTAATTTTTATTAATCATGCAAATGTATTTTTAAGTCCATTTTACTATAGTAAAATATCATTCTTATGTATTATTGTATTCTATGTAACCTGAATATTTAAATTTTAACAAAAAGAGACAATCCTTTCAGCAATAATTTTAATCCCAGACACCACTTTCAATCCCCTAATCCCCAATATTATTTTTCATATAAATGAATTTTGATGACATTTCAAACTGAATTTCCATGTCAATTCATGAACTATATAAAGATTAGTAACATATAAACTGATTTGGATGGTTAGATAAACCATCACAGACACAAAAATGTGATTTATGAAATGTAATATGGGTAAAGCAACAGAAATTATTAAAAATTCTTTTTGAAAGGGAAACAAATGTGCATATCAATCTATAATATGTGCCTGCATGCCAATATAGTAAAATAACTGACATACTTACAGTACTCTATTATTTGCACCATTGATCTCTGAAAGAAAGAATTTAACTACGTTATCAGTTGAAATAATGGTTCATCTACTAAACTATCAAATAGAAAATAACTTGAAATCTTACTTTAGAGGCTGGTTATCTATTGCCGAAGCTGCACTCCCTATCCTCATTCTGACCTGGAGCACCAAAAAATACCCTGAAAATTTACATGCTTTGGTGGGGCACATATGCACAATTTTACAAGAAAATGAAAACATGTACAACACTTTTAAAATCATCAAAACATATAAGAAAAGAGTATTAACTATCATTATCATTATTGATTTCAAAACTCCATTGATATCCATTCATACATCTATAGTATCCAAATACAACCAGTCTACTATATTTATGATATCTTTCTTCCACCCATTTTCCAATGTTAGGACATTTCTAGAAGTGATTTGGGATCTCATAAGTTTTTTGAGCTAGACTTATCAAGTTTGGGCCAATGCACAGAAGATAAACCATGTTCCACAATGAAAGTATCAAAGCTTATTCACAAGATTTCTGATCTTGAATGTTAATGAACTTTGCTGTAGAAGCCTTCTAATGGAATATCAGATGTCAACACTAATGACACATTATGGACCATCCAAACACAGTCAATGCTACTGGCAGTGAAAATTCCCAAATGCAGTTACCTTCAGATTTTTAGTGCCCTGTTACTTTCCTTCCTACTCAGATTACATCCAGAAAACAATATTCAGATTTAAAAAAAAGAAATGGAGAAAGAGTCTACTTGAAATTTTAAGAGAAAAGAAAAGACTAGTCTGCATTTAAAAAACCAAAATTCTGACTAAACAGAAAAGGTCCCATCCCTGAATATGATACAAATAATTAACAGGTTAACAGTACTGCTCAGCATATACTGCAGTTCTAAAACTGTGACAATGTGATACAAACTTGGCAAATATTGACAAGATTTTAGACCAAAGTTTGAAAACATCAGTCAGACAAATGCAATGGACATTCAAATTCACAATTTTTAAATATTGTGAATTCTTTTATTCTGTTGGAATCATTTTTGTGGTTTTGACGAAAATTACATTTTAGACATAATTTAAATTTACTGTTGGACCATAGATCAAATTTTCTTAATACTTTTTTTGTTGTTTAATAAATATGTTGTCTGTACCCCTTGCACAAATAAAACTGAGCATAAGATTCTATGCTATATCATGAATATGCTGAAAAACAGATTGAACGACACTACCAGAAATATTATTATGAGTCTATGCTCTTAAAATAAGTAACAGAAAAGAGTGAAAACAACAGGCTTCATAATATTTCACAAATAATTTATTTTCCTAGAATACAAAGTTAAAAATAAAAAAGAACTTATGAAATTGTGAATTAAATTTTTAAAAAATCCAAGAATTAAAGACAAGTCCTTGTAATAAAAAGTCCTGAATAAAACTCAGAGGGAGTCCTGAAGAGATCCTAAATTTAACGTGATGATGTGTCTGTCAAGCCTATGAAGTACTGATGTGTCAACAATCACAGAAATATTATTCCAGTTTTGAATTCAGTCTAAATTCCAATGAATGTCTTTATCCAAGAATTTTATCAGAGCACTTTTGTATATCCAGAGAAAATAATCACTTGAATTCAATAATTTGAAGAAAATCCTCAGTCATAAGATACTATACTTGTTTGACCTCAAGGTCACAACTAGCATTTTCTAAAAACAACCATTACTTAATGGAAAATAACTGTCTTTAATGATCTATTGAGCCATGTTTATTTAAAACATAATACCCTAAAAAATTCACTTTGGAATCTCCAAAACCCTGACCCAAATCAACATGTTTAATTGAATAATAATTTGGTCAATGAGCTCATATCCATAAAGAATAATGAATCTATTATTAGTTGTTTACAACAATGAAATAATAAAAAAAACATTAAAAACGTCAATGAGATCAAAAAGAACTGAACTCAATTTTGGACAAGGTCAAGTCCAGTAAACAATATTACATTACAAAAACATGTAACAGAACAATAAATAAATAAAAGTACGAGACAATTAAATTAAATATACATAACAGATGTTACAATCTGATAAAAACTAAAATGTTCTGGTGCAACAGTCATGACATGTCTTTAGGCATGCTTTATAACAACCAACAAATCCCATAATGCTGAGTATTTGCATACCTATTAATCTCTTCATGGATAATGCATACTCTTTTAACTTTACACTTGTATACCAATGATCACTTGTGAAATGCTTATGGATCTAACTTTTTTTTAAAAAATTCGTGTTTTAGGCATGGGTTTGAGCAATCCAAAATCAAATAGGAATCTACGGGCGGCTGTGCATTTTCTGGTGATACTCTTAGTTGAATATCAAGTCCCATGATTTTGGTCATTAAACAGAAAAGTAGGAAATGTACACCATTACTAATTGTTCATAAAATAATACTTCAATTTGTATTAATAAATTCATTAAATTTTGATGATCACAGACTCGCTTATTAATTATATAAATCAAAAAAATGTATCAGCGAATTTTTTTAACATGACAAAATTAACGAGATCAGATCAGTTTTCCACAAGAGAAAGCATGCACAATTTATGGTATCATAAATCACTCAAAACTGATAAATCACTCTGCCTACCAAATCAAATGACATGATGCCTTGCTAACCTCCTACAAACATGCAGTATTTGGCATAGAAATATGTTTTAGCTTAAGTGATATATTTATTGAACTTGATTTATATTATACTTAAAAAAGTAAAATTTTAATGTTGCATAAATTATATTGCAGCAAACTATATATTTCTAGTTCCAATTTGTATGGTAATAATCTAAGTGTTTTATTTCAGTAAAAAATAAAAAAAATTGTTAAAGCTTCTTGATAACAGTTTCATGAACAAGAAAATTCATTGCAAAAGATGCTAATGTCATACATGCCAACCCCTGGTGAAGAAAAAGCGTAATCCAAGTGGACAAAAGGAGTAATCTGAGCAGAAAAAGCGTAATCCACATATAACATAATAAAATATCCACATATAACATAATAAAATTCAATGCGCATATGTACAAAACACGTATATTTTCTGCAATTTTAACATCAGGAAGCATCCTTTTGAACAAAGGACCAAAGCTGTATTATACCACTAGTTGTAGTCAGTATTCTATTAAGAGCTTGGTAAATAACACCACTGCATTGATAAAATTTGTTTCCACAATTTAGTTCTGCTGTAAAAAAGAAGTTACCTTAGTAATGGAGTTAGTAAAACAAGCTATTTCAAGGCGTCTTTGTTTTACACTATGACCAATATTAAAATACTTTCCACAGCCTCCTGTTGTTGTTGTTGGACTTAACGCCATTTTTCAGCACATGATAGGCTATTCATGGCGGCCAGTATTAATGGTGGAGGAAGAAACCGGGAAATCACCGGAAAGAACCACGACCCACGAGAAGCTACTGGCAAGCTTTCTCACATATCCACATTCGCCGAATCCTAGACTCGAACACACGCAGACAGAGGTGAGATGGCAGTGATCCGTAACTGACAGCGCTTTAGACCACTCGGCCACTTGGGGCCCCTCCACAGCCTGCAATGGGCGTGAAGCTACCCTAGAATGGAACACTGTATTGTGTAATTCATGGATTCATCTCTGAATCGTCGTTTTCCTGTTTATTTCTAAACCATCTGTAAAATCACTTGAGAAACATTATTGCTGTAACATATGCATCTACTAGAATAAATCTGATGACTTTTGCTGCCAAAAGGGTTCCTTCTATTCCAAATAAAAGCCATCCACAATGTAACATCATATAGTAAAAATTGCAAGCTGGGCAGTAAAAGTGTTGATATCACAAATGCAGACTACCTTAACATCAAAGCATGTTTTTGCTAAGAAGTAAAGGAATTAAACTCCAGCTTACTAATTTTGATCCCTTAGGTGGGAAATAGTACACATCAGCGGGAGTCTTTTTGGGCTTGCCCGTTTTGGTTACTTCCTCATAAATTCCTCTTATTACCACTTCTCTCCTCCAACCTGCAAGAAAACAGACTTCATGTCACTGCACTAAAAATCAGCAAACATTAGAATTAGAAATATTGCAATGTTATAGGATCAACATGATACGGAACAGCCATATCTACTATGACACCACTCAGATAAATAATGTTTATCTCTTATGACTGTATCAGCAACGATTGGTTTGAAAATGAAAAAAAAAATTTGCATTTGTAAGTTGAAAACTGATAATTAAATTTTTTTTAAATACTGCTATAACTAGGTGTTCATCTAATTGGTTCATTTACATATGAATATGAACCTACATGCCAAAAACTTCAGTTCTCTGCACGAAGGAATTTTCCATCAATCGTGTTAGAAGGATCTTAGCTTTTAAAAATAATAGGGCCCAAAAATTTTTTTAAATGGTTGATCAAAAACTGAAGAATTGCTGCAATGGCCTTAAATGTCTAGTAATCTATGTATAAAAAGAAAACTGGAGTAAATTTCTTATGATTCTTGCTTAGTCATGTCAACAATGTGTAGTTATAAAAAATATAAGTTCAAAAAGGGGAGAAAAAATGTCAACAAGAATACTGTGAACAGTGTGTGTGTGTGTGTGTATATATATATATATATATATATATATATATATATATATATATATATATATATATATATATATATATATATATACACACATATAGGCCTACCCCATGTAATTAGTCCTCTATTTACACACAAGTAGGCATGGCTGAATCTGCAGATTATTCACCATGGGGTCACAATGACCATGCCCTTTGGTCCAGGTCAAGAAAAAAATGTATTGTAACATGACTTCTAACTTTTTTCCCTATAATCTATTGACTTCTTCGATACTCCAAGTGCAAGCCATCCACAAAGCTCAGTTAATCTGGATTCTCAAAAAAAGTTGCAATCCTGGACTCCTTACTCACTTTTTGTTAAACAAACTTTTAACAATTTTTTTTCTCTACAGCACGGTTTTTGAATCAAAATTCTTAAGTTTGACAAAAAGTGTTCAATGGGTTACCGTTGCACTTCCTTCAACGATTGCAACACCCAGTGCATAAAGCTAATAATGTTTCTGTTTTATTGTTTTTCAGCTTATGGGAATAACCTATTCTATCATTCATTCCACAAATCTCTCAGTCCCTTTTGTGTTCCATTTCATTATCAAAATTACATCTACAACTTTGTGTCCGCCAGGTTCAAAAGAAAAGTGATCATCTACAGCCTTGCACTTTGCACCAAAAATTTGTCACTGGAATAGTATACATATTATAAATACTTGAAAATGAAAGTATATCTGTACATGACACTAAAACTAAACTGCTGATTTTATCTCAATTTATGACAATTAAATTGAGTTCATATTCCACAAAGTAAGTTCGAAAATATTGGACCTCTTTTTCTCAATAGAATATACAATAAAACATCATGTAAGGATTTATAATATAATGCATTAAACCTGCTGAGCAATATATATCAAAGAGAGGTATCAAATCACATGCTCAAATAATTTGTCTATTTATCAATTGATCATTAGGAACAATCAATTGATTGACAGGTGTCTTAATCTTCTTGTCTTTCAACCTAATCAAACTACAATCACTTGCACTCTGTTGGACAGCTCACATACCACTGGACTGATACTCACTTTGTAGAAATAGATCAAATAAAAGAGAATTTAAGATGCAAAACTTCTTTGATACTAAAGACTGAGCTGTTGGAATTGTGAAAAGTATGCATACTTTTATGCAGATATCAACGTCCCAGAGAACATTACTGTGAAAAATCCATTTTGTTTTCTTTCACAGCAGCACAGAATTTTGAATCTCAAATCTGACAGGCATCTTCCTTACCATAAACGCAAGCCATCTCTTTTAAAACTTCCATCCCTTTTGATTCTTGGTCTAGGAATTTGAAAAGACTTTTGAGCTGAGATCAATACAGATTGAAGAAAAAAATGAGGATAACAAAGAAAATGAGATTTGATTCTCTACATAAATGAGCTAGCTCTGCAAAAAAAAACCCAAACAAATTTACCATGTGAGAATGGCACGATGTATCGTTCTGTCTCTTCCTCTGAAAGTTGTTTCTGTGTACCTGAATAAAAAAAAAAGGGGAAAATAAAGGAAACATTACAGGGAAGTCAAATATGAATAATCAAATTTACCACTTAATGGAATTCCCAATATAAAAGGTGTTCTTCAATATTGCTAACTACTGTGATCACTACCAGTAGTAGAAACTTGCAATAAAAAACAAAGACATGCATGAAAGTACTTTTCAAAGCAAACTTTTATCAAATGGCACCAAGATGCAAGGTATGTGCATAACACTACTTGTAATGCAAGCAAACTTCTTAAACAAATGAAAATCAACATAAGGTTGAAGCAATCCCATGACTAAATGATCTGTTTCTAACTTCATAGATATTGGGAATTTAAAATGTGCCTATTGATCTAAACTAGCACCATCTATTGCCCAAAATTACTAAAGGCAATCAAAATTTTCTGATGATGATGATGCAATCAAAACAATTAATTTTTTAAGTGAAAATTTCAAACTTGTTTAATAGGAAAGTTTTTTCTAACTGGCTTTATTTTGTACTATACTTTCAAAGAGGTATATATCAATCATGTAAGCAGAGCCTTTCTTGGGGCTGAATTTCAACCCCATCCAAACAAAGCTATTGTAAATAATATATTACAATACCACCATGTCATTATTTTCCTGCAGCCATTGTTCTAATTTTATTTTGTGACCCATCCACTCTAAATTGACAGGTGCTTTTGTGTCTGGATCAAGAGCCATTTGTAATGATGGTCATCATTCATTATATTGTGGAAACCATTTTCCTTCTCAAGTCCTTTTAGCCTGACCTTTGACCTTTTAACCAACAAATCATGCAGTGTATGGGTGGTAAGTGTCATCCAAACTCTGGGACTAGGTAATTTCTGGCATTGACATGGCAATTCTTCCAAACTGAAATCTACTGGACTAACCAATTTATGATGTAACACTGTCAAATGTATCTCTAATCCTCTTTAATCCAAATAATTTATGGATTAAAAGTTCAATAAATCTCTAATCAACAGCAAGTACACAATCATGTGTTGAATTACCATGTTATAGACCAGTTTCCAAACCAGAACATGTAAATATGTTTTTAAAACTATCTTGAAAAGTCTGTACTAAAATGTCACATGTTCCCTGATATCACATCAAAAGGTTACAGGAACTTGTGAAATGTTGCCTTGTGAATGACTCCTCATGAATATTCAAGCTCATTTGTTCAACATACAATAAAGTCAAAAATCCCAAGAGTAAATAACAGCAGGGTAAAAAGTAAATATGTGGTCAAAGGTCATGAGAATTCAAGGCTGATGTTCATAAGTTGTAACTTGTATATTAGAATCACCATTATTTGAATAAATCACAACGCAAATAATATGTGGGTGCATTTCACTTCAAACACATGTTGAAAATAAAAATAAGAAAAATATAGCCACAAGACAAATCACAAAGAACTCAAGATATGCTGTGACCTTGACCTCTGACCCAAAATCGATATGTCTCTCTTGCCACAAATGCAAGCATTGAAAAAGTTTGGTCTTGGTATCTGGTATTGTGTGGGAATAATTTTTTTTTATTTTGCTACATTGACCCCAAGATCAAGACTTCTCCTTTGCCTGTTACAAAATTTTGGTAATGCTAGACAGCGGAGAACTCAAGGTAGTAGATGGAGGTATGGACAGATGAACATCATAACATTATAGTACATGTAATCCCTGTCTTGTGGTGGGCATAGACAAATTTAGACTTGAAAATTTAAATTGATAAGAGCTTTGCCAGAGATTCCTACAATAAGTAGAATAAAAAGGTTTTGTTCCTTCCATTCATTTCTAAACAAATAATAAGAAACAGCTATTTAATAAATGAACACAATTTGTTTTTATCAGTTATTTTATAGAAAGTGCTGCATTCGACTGAATAACATTGCTTAAATAAATGCATGTGAGTTAAAACATGCCATGCTTAACTCGTGCAGTCATTTTTATTTTGCTCAAAAACTTCTCCATATAGCTTGTTTATGTGCAAATTTTTCCAGTTCTGTGCATCCTGACTTTGATAATGGTAGGAAATTCTGTCATTGTAAGCAAAGATGCTACCATGATTTTATCTGATGGGGTATGATTCATACTCCCTTGTCACTAAAACAAGAAGCAGAGTAGAAAAAAATGAGGGGAGCTGGAATTGCCATAGTTCATTATTTACTGAACAACTTAATATCCATCTTGATTTCTTCCTGGTCCACTCTGGTCTCTACTGAAATCAAATCCTCAGAAGAGATCCACACTAGTTGCATGAGCACTAGTCTGTTGACTGTTTGAAGTGTTTCTAATCTTAATCTGTTCCTTTTTTGTGTATGAATAGTTTTCTGTGCTAAGAACCCAGTATGCCATCATAAAGGGCATATGCATGCCAGTCTCATGCATGTCTGCTCCAAAAAGCCCCTTATCTGGTGACTATATGCATTTTGTAAGACATGTCAAAAAATTTAAAAGCTTATTTCAAATGTAAAATAGTCATTTTCCCCCACAAATATTTGCAAATATTTAACATATTAATCAGTGGTTATGAAGTCCAATCAGGTACTACTTGTACTCATTAGCTAATTTCAAAGTTTTGGTTGCTTTGGTCATGTGACTTATATCCATCCCTGGGTTTCAAATGAGCAAAAATATATGGAAGCTGCATCTGATTTGTTAATTATCTCATGGTTGAATGTAGCCATGAAATTCAAAATGGGCACAGGTAGTAGCGTTGTATATGGATTTACAAGTTATCAAATACAGAATCTGATCTGGAAATGCTATGTACATATGAACAAAAGAACCCTTCAACCCACTTAAGAGGCATCATAAATAACAGTGTATAAATGTGCACAGACATTTGTTTGCACCAACTGCACATTTTAAAGAAATTATGCAAGTACAGAACTGGTAATCATAAATATCAGTGTCTAAATGTGCACAGACATTTGTTTGCACCAACTGCACATTTTAAAGAAGAGATGAGATCAAATCGAAAAACAATCTATTAGTATTGATACATTCTTTGGGGGTCTGATCTATCAGACTATAGAACATTTAAACCAGAATCTAAATCTGTTAGAATAATGGTCCTCTATTTGGCTAAAAAAAAAACAACAAACACTTGCCATTCACTTTCTTTATTGTGCCATTCACTTTGCATATTCAAGCCAGCAGTAGGTTTCAACTCAGCTAAGCCATGCTTATAACCTCACCTTCCAGAAATGGACCAAAGTTTGTATGTGTGCCAGAGGGGATAAAGTACAGAAACCATCTGATTTTTCTTGTTTAAACAATTTGTAAGATTTCCAAAAGTCTTTGTCTTAACATAGATCTGTATACATTGGAATGGACAGAGGTATTCTGATTAAATACTTCTCCATACCTTTCAAATTTATTTTAGATTCTTATTTATTCAATTTATCTTAAGAATTTTAAAAATTGTACAGCACAGAGTAAATGCTTATATGTGCAATTTCAAATAAATTTGCAGGAGTTATACCTCATCACCAGTTCCCAAGTGTGCAAATTTTTAAGCTTTCTGTGTGACATATA
Organism: Potamilus streckersoni; assembly: GCA_016746295.1. NCBI lineage: Eukaryota > Metazoa > Mollusca > Bivalvia > Unionida > Unionidae > Potamilus > Potamilus streckersoni. Next base: position 4,042,933 of record JAEAOA010002356.1, read on the forward strand.
ACTTCATATGCCTTGGCAATATTTCTGTGTAAGTAACTAAATTTCTTCCAAAATGCATAGTTAAATGTTATATCAAACATCTATCAATTATTTTCCAAAAGATGGGGGAAAATTTATAAATATTAAATTATGCAAGTAGAGAACCGGTAAAGACCAAAGATAAATTACAGTAAGCTCCATGATGGAAAATTCATTTTTTGATACTTGAAATACTGTAGTATCACTATTTTTTGCAGGGTACCACTTTTTGTGGATTTTGTCGTGGCTCCAAAAAAGAAATTAAAAGCTCCACAAAAATGGGCCTCATATTATGCCGAGAATTTCATATTTTTATTGATCTATTTCCTGCAATCAACAATGCTCAGAAGTCTGAAAATTTTACTTCAATAATGCAATAAATGGTATCTTTTATGTGGTTTAAATTAAACCCGTTTTGATACCAAAAAATGGACAAGAGGTTCATTGGTTGCATCAGTTCCATTAAATGTTGGGCACTCAGTGAAAAACATGTTAGGGATGAATTTTGACATGTGGTGATATGTGCTCATAAAAGATGTAGTAATTTTCATCTATTGAAGCCACCTTTGATTGTTGTTGGAATATTTGTTCTTTTGTATTCTTTACTTGACATAATTGTAACGGCAAGCCCACAGAGTAAAATATCTTCAAATGTAAACTATGACAGAAGCAAAACCACGAGTTAAGTAACAATGAAAATAAAAATTTAATATCAAAACCATGAAAACTGAAACCCACAAAAATCAATGAAGCCACAGCAATTAAAAAGGAAAAATACATCTCAGTATTTGTTGAGAAAAAATATGGCAACTATATTAAATCTGTTAAATGCAGCACATCGTTATATTGAAAGCAGAATGCTAAGTGTGTATCAGTCTTTATAAAATCATTATGGATTGTATTATGATTTGATTACATAAATTCATTGATTTGGATACTTAGAACACATCAGATATTAAAAAACTAAGCTTGAGTTTGAGATAAAGTTTTCAGTTTGAGCCACTCAGACCCAACATTACCACTGAAGTTCTTTGTGATTGGCAGGCACAAAATCTCATGCTCAAACTCAGTCTCATAATTTGTGTGACTTCCTGGCATGCTTTCCCATAATGCACCAGCAGGTCAAGTCCTGCTTTCATTTTAAGTACTCAAATTTAGCACATGCTCAACTTAAAAAAAATGTTAGCTGTAAAAACTGCACTAGTCTAATGTTAGTATTGTTTCATAATGCATGTTCGTTAAATTATTCTACTGTTATTTACAAATAATAAGCATGCAAAAACCAAGTAAAATTTTTTACTTGTAGTTGAGATATTTTATATAAGACAGACTGGATTAATCTGCAAGATGTTTGTTCTTTATCCAAGCTCAAAGGAATAATATGGTACTATTATTGTTTCAAAAGAACAGAGTACTACTTGCCAAAAGTACTGTCAATCTCAACACTGTCCATTTGTACCGGAATACATGTAGGTTTTCTACCCGTCCTTTTTTTCCTAAACCTAGATCTTCTCGGACTTTTGCTATGTCTATGTTCATGTTCATCATCATCTGAAAAACAACAAATATGAAAACAGGAAACCCTTCATAAAGCACTTTTTCAACTCTCCCTTCTATCATCAAATAGCTACCAACCCAATGAATGTGTGAGAAAAGTACAAAAAAGTGCTGTTTAGCTGTAAAATACATTTTTAGAAAACTGCACATGCTGCAAAAGAAATAAAAGTGTTTTTTCAATGGGGTGGGGCAAGCTGTTGGACACAAATATAGCAAGCATGAAAAGATGTACCCATGCACATTCACTTGCAAATAAAGCTACCAATAGTATGGAAACAAGTATAAAAAATATAGCAAGCATGAAAAGATGTACCCATGCACATTCACTTACAAATAAAGCTACAAATAGTATGGAAACAAGTATAAAAAACTATAAAACACACACACAGACACACACACACACACATTTACAGACACACACACATACACGCTAAACCCTGGCAAGGAAAAAGCATAATCCAAGAGGACAAAAGGAGCAATCTGAGTAGAAAAGGCGTAATCCACATATAGCATAATAAAATTCAATGCTCATATGCACAAAACGCATGCATATTTTCCACAATTTTGGCATCAGGAAGCATCCGTTTGAACAAAGGACAAAAGCTGTATTATAACACTAGATGTAGTTAGTATTCCATTAAGAGCTCGGTAAATAACGCCCTTGCATTTATAAAATTTGTTTCCGCAATTTAGTTCTGCTGTAAAAAAAAGTTACCTTAGTATTGGAGTTAGCAAAATGAGCTAATTCAAGGCATCATTATTTTACAATATGACCAATATTAAAATCCTTTCCACGCAGCCTGCAATGGGCGTTAAACTACCCTAGAATGGCACTGTATTGTTTTTCATGTATTCATCGCAGTCATTTTTTCCATATTTTTTTCTTTCTAATCCATCTGAAATCATTTGAGAAATATTTTTGCTGCAACATACACATCAAATAGAATAAATAGGATGATTTTTACTGCCAAATTCCTACAGAATGGTTCTGTACCTCAGATTTTTCAAGGAAGAGTATGTGAGCAAAAATTAAAAATTAGAAACCAGTCTGTTATGTCCTAAGCCAGACAGCTGCTATAAATAGAAACAGCTCTTCTTGGAAATAGGGCAGTTGCTATAAATAGAACATAACACTAAGAAAAGTCAGGCTAGTCTAAAGACAAGTGTACTTTTGTCATAGTTACTCAGAGACGTCTTTTCTAGAATATGTTTTGTGTGATTAGTGAGATGTTAATAAAAATGAGGAAACAAATTATTAAATTTGGTGGGGGAGGGGATATACTAAAAAAGCGTAATCCAAATACAATTACACATAAGGTGTAAATTTAGTGGAAAAAAAGTGTAATGATTACCTAAAAGTGTAATGGTTGGCGTGTGTGTGTATGTGTGTGTGTGTGTGTATATATATATATATATATATATATATATATATATATATATATATATATATATATATATATATACACACATACACAACTTTATTTAGCTTTATATTTTTATGAAATTTGATGCATTACAAGCTCAAATGCACCATGCCCATCTTATCTACAAAAGTAATTAATTTAACTAATTTAGACACAATCCAACAATCAGCATATGCTGCATTTTCTAGAAATATTTCCTGTAGATTGAAATTACAGTTGTTGTAGGGTATAACACCATTTTTCAGCACAAGCTAGGTCATTCATGACTGCCAGTATAAATGGTGGAGGAAGAATCCAGAAAACCCCCAGAAAGAAGCGACACACAGGAAGCTACTGGCAAGCTATCTCACATACCCACATTGGACAAATCTGAGACTTAAACCCATGCAGACAGATGTGAGATGGCAATGATCCATTATGGTGAGTGCTTTAAATCTTCATCGCCCCTTGAAACAACAGAACTGGCCAAATCACAGTGGACTGCTTTGCCATTCTTCACAAAAGCCACAAGGATAAACCATCTTTTATTTTTTGTGAAGGTTTAATGCTGCTTTCTAATGGATACAAGAAAGATTCTTCACCTGATTAGCTAACCTGGAAAAATTACAGCAAAACTACAGAAGATATTCCCAGGGGAAACAATATTTCTTATACTACTGGAATAATAAGTATGGGGACTACTAATACTACATGATTAACAACAGATAATTGATTGAATCAGTGTTGTGATACCTCTAGGACCAACTTAATTCCAAGGACTACTACTACTACAGTAGGTAACTGAATTAGTGTGGTGATACTTCTAGGGCCAAGTACAGGGATTATAGGATATAATAACAGCTAACTTGAATTTGGGTGGGATATGTCTAGGGCTTACTTAAGTCCAGGGATGAATAGTACAATATGATGTAATAAGAGCTAATTGATGGAATTAGTGGGTGATACTTACTGGGTCAAGTTAAGTTCAGACAGTTCTTAAAAGGCCATTCTGGCAAGTACAGTTAAATCTTTAAGCAAGTCCTAAAGTTTGAAAAAGTGTACAATGCTGAACACCTACACTCACACCACAATTACATAAATTTTAGCATGTAAGGTGTAACAACTGACTACTGGATGGATAGGATGGTTGGACATTGACAGATCAATTCTGATGCTAAGCCCAAATAGCAAAAGTGTTTTTTATCATTGTGCTTATTTAAAAAGAGGCCCAAGTGGATCTGTCATTGTTCACCTATCTGTAGTGTTAATTCTAAACTGTGCAATTTGTTATGTATATATAATTTTTTGTCTTTTAAATTTTTTAAATTTCATTACATGTTATTGTAATGTAACATTGTTTGCTGGACTTGATCTTGTTCAAAACTGAGTTCATTTCTGCTTTACATGATTCGCTTTATTTTTTTTATTTCACTTATATAAACAACTAATAATAGCATCATTATTTTTCCATATGTAGGAGCTTTTTAATCAAATTATTATTCAAGTAAATATATTTATCAGGGTCTGGGTATTGGATATACCCAAGTGAACTTTTTTTAGGTTATTGTGTTGTAAGTAAACAATGCTTATTAGATCAGTCTAGAAAGTTATTTTCCATTAGATAATGGTTGTTTTTAAAAAATGCTAATTGTGATCTCAAGATCAAGTAGAAAACAATATTATCCTGTGATTGTGAAGATTTTATAAGTCGTGATTTAACATCAAACACTTTAAGTTGTTTGAGCTGAATTTTATTTTCTTCAAATTATTGAATTCAAGTGATTATTTTCTCTGGAACTACAAAGTGCTCTGATAAAATTCTTGGATAAAGATTATTAATTAGAATTTATACTGAAATCAAACCTGAAATAATATTTATGTGATTCAACAAGAAACTGCTGACACATCAGTAATTGCAGGCTATTACAGAAACATCATTGCCTTCAAATATAAATCTATTTGGGGCTTGAACTGAATTGTATTCAGGACTTTTTATTACTAGGACTTGTGTCTTTAATTCTTGGATCATTTTTTGGATTTAATTCGCAATTACCATACATTCTTTTTTCTCATTTTTCACTTTGTATTCAAGGGAAATAAATTTGTTAATTATTACAAAGCTTGATGTCTTCACTCTTTTCCATTACTTATTTTAAGAGCACATATTAATAATACTATTCAAGTACTGAATAGAGCACATCCCAAAAGTCTTAATGATTGAGTAAGCACAATGCCAAAGAAGCATGCATAAGGTGATCAATTTCATTGGCTGCCAAATGTCTTATTGATAAATTGATTAACACCAGCACATAGGGAGTATAATGAATAAGATGGTGAGAAGAAAATCATCAATGCATACTCTGCTGCAATAAAAATAAGTGTACTTGGAGGAAAAATTATATGCTCAAGTGCTGAAAACCATCTAGTGGGAAATGGTTAATGAAGCACGAGGAATTTACATCCTGGTATGGAATACCTGTGTCTGGGGAGACTGATGAGAAGCTTTTGTATTGTTCTTAAATACACAAGAACCAGTTCAAAATATTTGCAACCGTTTCTTTTTTTTTTTTTTTATAAATGCAAGGTGTTTTATCTGTGGTATTTGGTCAAACTTAAAGCAAATTGTTTGACATCTGAATCATTACTGGTAATATTCCAATAGTGTATGATTATGCATTTGCTGGTCTTTTGTACTGCCTTTCTATTTCATGTTGTCCCCCATTATACCACATAATTCACAAAACTGACAATTTGTTATAAAGTTAACCAAAAAGTAAAATTAGTACCTTTCCTGCTTAATTAGGGGCATGTGATCACTACTCCTGATTATGCAGCCTAATGTTGTCTATGATTTAATGTTAACCCTTTCATCACTGCGGACCGAATAAAACAGTCATGGGGAAGTAAGTACATAAACACTATGGACCGACTTTTCGGTCTGGGGCAGTGTTCTTCTTTAACATTATAGTACCCGACTAAATAACTTTCGGGGTACCTCTAATAACTTCCATCTTGTAATGTAGATGTTATATTTGGATGATCTCATGAGTTTAGCTTGTATACAACTAGAAATATCGAACAAAGGAACTTTTAACGTGATTTCGGAATGTTGAAATTTGTATCCTGAATGGCGGCATTTGAAGAAATTTCAGAGGAGTTATCGAAGGATTTGAATAATTTCGACCTGGTAAATTTGGATGAAAATGAGAGAAGACATATGGAGAGACAATGGAATGCACTTGTGGGTGACAGTGCAGTGATGACGATGAAGAGAACTTTGAAGGTTTTGAACCATAGGAAAAGTACGCTCCACGTAATTTTGTTTGGACGAAGCCGGAAAACCAAAAAGATTTGTTTCAGTTTTCTGACAGAGCTGGGCACACCTGAGCGCTAGATGGCTCCAGGAAAGCTTCAGAATATTTTCAAATATTATATTCAGATGAAGTTTTTGGAAAAATTGTCCATTTAACGAACTTTAATGTGACGCTCAAACGTGGCAGAGGTGATATAGGTGTGTGGACAGATCTCACCTTGGAGATCATTTTGGTTCATTTTATAGAATTTTATATATTATGGACACCATGAAAGAAAAACGTGTGTTGCTACTGTGATTATTCACTAGTACATCTAGTGTCAATTGAACAAGTTTTGAGAACTTTCTAAGTTTTCTAAGAGGTAATAAATTAATTACTTGTATTTTACCTGTTGTCTTACCTGTTTGTACCTGTATTTTAACAGTTGTAATAGATATGCACATTTTTTTAAATTAGTCATAAAATTTGATTTTTAACCTTGATTTTGACACCTAATCCAGCCAGATATCTTTAATATTGGCAAAGTTATGTTGTTTTAAAGTCGACAAGTCATTTTGCTTTAAAGTCCAAAGTTACTTAGTGTTGAGGACTCTATGCCTACAAAGTTACTTAGTGATAAAAGGGTTAAACAAAAACAGATAATTTGGTCACAAAAAGTATTTTCCTCCATTTTTCCCATTGGGATATGGGTCTAAAGGAAAGGGACTGTTGATGAAGTGGTGGTGGCAAAGCTTTGTTATTTCTAAAGCACTTCTACCTTCCACTCTACAAAACACCCCTGTAAATTAAAGCACAAACTGTCTTACCCCATTTACCTTGAAGTGAACTGACCTAATTTTATTCCTCTGAAAAAAGACCAGGTTAGTATTACTCAATATGAATACAATGGTTAAATATACACCCCCTTTATAATCATATAAATAATTTGAATTCTTCTGATACAACCAGGTATAAATCTGAAACTGCATTCAAAGATATCCAATCCAATCATGCTTTCTAAAGCCTATTACAATTAGGTTCTTAAAAATATATGGCATTTAGCAAGCATCTTAATAAGTAGGATGTATTTTACTGTTATCTATGAAAGAAATTAAATCAAGACTGGTCACACAAATCTGAATGTTTTGACTTATGTTATGGTCAGAAATAGAGTCAACTGAAAAACCTGAAACAATTTTTTTTTCTGCTTGGCCTCATCAATTGAGCAAGAAAATAAAGAAACTGAACATTTTATGGTTCTCTCTGAATTGTGTATTAGGCAAGCCCTTTTAGTCCTGTTGCATTGATCAAGCTGGTTTTTCTATTCCTAGAACAATGTATCAACTGGAATATGATGCAGATATAAACTGAAATGTGTCCAAACAATTTTGAAGCCATATATAACCTTTAAAATGAACTTTGATAATGTTCTAAAATTGAAGGCAGCAATTCCTATACAAATATACAACACAAATTGGCTGAAACCACTAAATCTGTCATTGTCATGAACATGCTCAATGATGTCCTGGGCTTCCATTGCAATTTTGCTAATTTTTATTTTGGCAACAGCCTTTTTGGCAGTTTAACTTGTACATACAATCATGGATATGGAGTGGAGAAATTCAACTGAACCATGAATGGATGTCACAGACTTAGGTTCCGACTTAAACACTAACCAATATTACCACACAAACAAATTCCTTGTTCACTTGTTCATATTGACAAACCCCAGTCTGTACAGTGCAATGTTACATCACAATCTGCTAAAGTTGACATCTGACCTATGTACTGTATGCTATGATATACAATCAACCCACCTATGAAGACATGAAGAGACCTAAGAAGACATGAAGACAATGAAGACACAAAGGAAACAGCTACAAGTAATTGAAGAACCAAGCTAAACCTTCCCCGTTTTTTTTTTTAAACTATACCAATAAATAGTTTTGCAGAGGAAAAAATTGATTATCTTTGAAGTACCTATTGCTGTGTATAAATACCAAGAAAATGTACAAAATCTCTATCAGAATTATATACTGTCAGCAGTGCATTATTATTATTATTATTATTATTATGGGTAAATGCAAGTTAGAGTTGCATGTTCATCATCTCAGCCTAAGAAATTAACAAAAGCATTTGGATTTAATGTAAATTCATCGAAAAACAGTAGCTGATCCTGATGTTTTTCCTGGCATTCCTGCTCAATGATCTTTTACTTTTGCCATCAATCCTGTTATGTCTGCAGAGACTTAAACTTTGCAACAAAAAATATCAACACAAACAAGTTTTGCATTACTGAATAATTTATTTCTCAAAAAGATTGAATCCTAAAATATGCAGATTGGAACTGCCATCGGGAAGTTTTTATATTTAAGCATTGTTTTCAATAATATTCTCCCATGTTACATGTCCAATACACGTGAAATTTTCAAAAACAACATGCCATTTCTCCCTGTGGAGTGCATTATTTGCCTCCCCCTCACAACGTGCCACCATTTCATATTTAAACTTGAGCCTCTGTGCATTACTTCAAAGACACTGTTACAGTGAGTGAAGTAATTGATTGACAAATAAAACCTTTTCTATGATAACTAATAATGCATAAAAGGGGTATGCATTTCTTTTTTCAAATTTTGTCTCAAGCTACCATACATATGATACCTATTTTCCACATTTTATATCCCACCTTAATTCATTATTGTTAAAGTGAGAAAGCCTGACAGTAGCTTCTCGTGGGGCGGTGGTTCTTCACGGGTTTTCCAAGGTTCTTCTTCCATCATTAATACTAGCCGCCATGTATAGCCTATCTTGTGCTGAAAATGGCGTTAAACTGCATAACAACTTTTTGTTAACTAGTGGCTCTGTAATAAAAGCTCACAGACAAAAACATACAGACATATGAGCACATTGCTAAACAACCTGGACAAAAGCGCTCGTGACTAAACTGTGCAGGTATAAAATAAGTTAAAGTAAACAATGTGTGTGGTATTCAAAAATCCATGCAGGTATAAATTAAGTTAAAGTAAACAATGTGTGTGGTATTCAAAAATCCAAAGTCAGGACCATGATTCTCAGTCCAATTCTAATTAACTGTAACCCGCGATCAAAATAATTTACTTTCATGCTTTCAGATGAAATAATTATAATAAACTTTGCCGATTATTTGCCTGAGACAATGGGATCGCATACAACTTTAGCATTTAGAGTAATAAACTCTGTAAATGTTAGTTGAACCATTTGAACATAAATTACAATTATTATTTCTTTTTATTTGTAATATTTGGTCTTACAGAGAAGAACAATAGACTAAGTACTCAGAAAACTATTTAAAAAATGTTTTTTGTTATTTACACTTTTGCAGAGTGCATGACAGTGCTTTTGTCTTGGTGCACTTTTGTCTTTTGTCTTGGTGCACTTTTGTCGGTCACCTTAACTAGCATATGCATATAACAATGTTGACTTGGTCAATAACAAATTTTTTTTCTGAATTGATAAGATGGTCTCTAATGCCTATATATAAGGTACATTTATGCCAGGTGTTGACTTAAAAGTTTCATTGGTGGGAGTGGAGATCCAAGTTTGGTGTCAAGAAAACTCTCTAGCATTCAGTGAGATGTACTTTGTGAAGCTAGCAGTAAAATTGGGGGAGGGGTAATTTAAAAAAAATGAGCTAGACGCTGTAGATGTCAGCAAAGTTGATATTTTTACATATGATAATGCCTTTTTCAGATGTAAAATAGTCATCATCATGTAATGATTTATTTTATAATATTATAGTTGTACTGATTGTTGTCAATAAAGTAATAACTATCTGTTTTTCAATTTTTAATTTTCATAATCTATTACATTAACAGACTTAGAAAAATACTCACTATTTATTCTGGCGACTTGGCGACAAAATATTGTGATTGGCGATTTTTTTGGTGACAACTTTTTAAAAGCCAGAACCATCCCTGCATGCTGCTGTAAAGCTTACTTACTCAAGCTTGATACAAAATAAAAAACATTGGTGTCTTCCTTTTCATTCATCAGTTTTAGATTTCTTTCATGCTTTCATGCAAAGTTCCACATCAAAAATCATGCAGCTATCTCTCATGCTCCAAATATCACATGAATCACATGCTTCTAATTCAATACATGTTCATTATCTTACATTTACAAATAGGCAGGAACCATAAAAAGATAAATGTACTATGAATAAAATCAATAATCGTAATCAATGATCGCTTAACTAAAATTCTGTTTCATGAACCTCCAGTTTGGGATGTGGTCCTTCACTACTTGTTTACTACATCTTTAATCACTACAATTCCAGCACAGTACTTGAAAATGATGTGGTTTGAGACTTTCTTTTTCCCAAAAACCTACTGAGAGCTCTGTTAATACAATTAAAATCACATCTCATGCATGCTTGCTGAGATAGCAAATACTGATCACTGGGCATACCAATTTTTTTTTAACAGACAGCTGCACTCAGTAGGAAATTATGCCAGAGGCATATAAAGGTTAATGAAGACTGATACCCTGGCCCATGTCAACTTGCATCATAAAGACATATAGGCTAAAATTTCTGTGCATCAGAAATGGTTCAAATTTAAATTCCATACATCAAAATCAGGGGGCATCAATACTGTTGACCTTTAATAATGTCTATGATGATGACTAAAGCAAGTTGACATTCCCATTCTGATTAAAATCAGAGAAGAAGTATGGCTATTGGAATGGCAACAAGTTCATCCAATCAGATTCAAGATAACCTCATAATTATAAGCTGATCTTGCTCATTATTTAAGATCTTAAGGACCTGCATGGAAGCATACATTTCAAGTGTAATCAAAACTTTATCAAAAATACAGCCTCTAGAGTGGTAACAAGCTCAACTAATCAGATGTATGATTGCCCCATTAAATTATGTAGATCTTGCTCATTATTAAACCCATCCAAGTTTTACCAAAATAAGATCAGAAATGTGGGTTTAATGTGTGAAAACAATCTTAGATAATCAGATGAAAGATAGCCTCTTTAGCATGGGCAGATCTTTTTAATTACTGAACTTGTAGAAGATTTTAACAATATAAGAATATAATCAAAGTCTGATCAATTGTATCTGAAATATGGATTCCATAGTCACTAGTGATAACAAGTTCATGCTATAAGATATAAGATCACTTTTTATGTATATTGATGTGTTTCATATTTTTTGGCCCATGATTGAAGCCTGTAAGGGTAATTTGTAAACAGCATATTACATAGCTAATATTTATGTATGATCGTATATTATATTTTAAGATAATTATCACTCATTTATAAACATGTTAACTTGGACTTCAGTTTAGGACACTGGTCTCTCCTCAGAAATTTAATCTCTTGCTTTTTTGTCAGGTTGATTCTCTCAAGTTTTATTAAAAGACCTTACTATGTTTACAACTGAGAATGTTCTGAAAGTGAACATATAACCATCATCATGGTCCTCTTGTTGTCTTAGATTTTACAGTAAGGTTGTTTGCATCAAAATTATTCATTTAAATTATTTGTTGGAATCACAAAATCCTTAATGACTTAAGGTCTAGATTACTATTTTGGAATTATTGTGAATTCATTCAAGGATATTTTGGATTATATCATTGTAATATAACAACATTACCCTCATTATACACCTCTTCCAAGATTTTAGCAATACAAACACGTATTCAAAGTTTTATCAAAATCAGATCAGAAATAATGTCTCCAGAGTTGCAACATGGACAGCTAATCAGGTACAAGATCACTTTATTAATATGCATGTATGTGAAATTTGTTCAAGATTATGAAAAAATATTTATGAAAATTATCTTTGAAACTACAATGATTTACAAGCCAATTTTTTTAAGGACTTTTTTAGTACTATGTGAATTGGACCAATTTTTAATTGTCTCTAATCAGTGTATCCCCCAGGGGTATAAAACTGAGGGTCAAGAAAACCCCTTGGTATCAGAACTAGGGGTCAAATAAAAATAAGTGGGGGTCAAAAATGTACTGACAAATTTTCATCAGATCCATACTTTTTCAGCTGAAATAGGATATTGCAACATTACAATATATTCTCTTTCTCTATAATAAAAATAAACCAATATGCACAATTAATGCATAAATGCATTGTCCATTCAAAGGATAATTTTATTAGTTCATTTTCCTTTTAGTTTAAAGTCGTACTTTAACAGTCTCTTTATAATCCTTTTGTAGCAATATTATAGACCAACACAATACATATAAACCAATACAAAAAATCCATATAAATATTATTAACCAAGTGACAGCTAATTTACTGCCTGTCATAAAATGTGTACTATCATCAGTTTCATTGTACTTCATCCTAAAACACATTTAGCCAACAATCTAAGAGGCTAATGATTCATTTTCTCTTTAATAAGTTACACATGAACTTTTAGACCTTTCTTTTTGTTGCAACAAAGTTAAGAAAATCTGCAACCACCCCTAAATTTGTAATCCAAATAATGGATTTGTCTCTGCAATACTTCTTTGTTCCCTAAGAATGCCTTATGCAATAATGTGTTCAAAGATTTGTGGTGATCAAGGGCATATTTTTTAAAATTCATAAATGCTGTCATGAAAGGATTATTCACTTTAACAGTCTTAGAAGAAGTCACACAGGTAATCCCAATGGATGTACCATATTCTAGTCAAGGGAATATTTTCTCCATTATTCATTAAAGTCAGATCGACATTTATTCTTTCATGTTCTGTATTAGTATATCTTCACTGATTGAAATTATAGGACTTTCTATTAAAAGTTGAGAAGTTCATGATGGTCATTTAATTTTCCAGACAAATTGCTGTTGTTAATAATAAAAAAGCAATACATTAGAGTTTGATTTACTAATTTTTGTTATCATTTTCTTTACATACAACAAGGGTCATTCTTTTGACATTTTCTGGGGGAAGAAAGGGGATCCAAGCCTTCCCCATGTTATAAGCAGTCTGTGATTTATTTGGAAGAAAGCTATTGAAGGAGCATGAAAATCAGCAAGCTAACCAGCTTTAAATAGAACACATGCTGCTTTTTTTTGTGCTGTGATAGCTGCAGCATTTTTTTTGTAGGGAGATAGGCAAGACAGACAAGATGAACTGAAGCCTATCGAATAACCTTGAAATAATTGGCATTATGTACATGTAGTAAAATTGTCATTAGATACTTACCAAACATGCTGGAGTCTAGCAACTCCCCTGGACTCTGCTGCACCACAATTCGCCTCCTTCTCAATGGACCGTCTGAGCTGGGGGTTACTTCTGCATCACCTTTCCATTTGACTTGTGGACTTTTACCACCAATTCCAATATTACTGTCCTCCAGCAAACTACTACCTAATGATGGTTCAGTCTGACACTCAGCCACAGATTGTTTTTCTCCCCTCCCTTCTTCACTCTCAATAGCCATTTCCTTGTGTTGCTGATCTCCTTCCACTGTTTCCTCCTCTTCAGAAGGCTTTAAAGTCCCATCTTCCTTGGCTTCTTTCCCTATGTCATCTGCTATTGTATCAGCTTTCATTTTCTCCATGTCTAAAAACTGATCTTCCTTGGTCCCATTCACAGTGTCACCCGCTACAGCATCTGCCTCAATCTTCTTTTCTTGCATATTGACAGCTCCAACTGTCAGTCCAAAGTTAGTATTTTCAATGCCTATAGTGTCCTCCTCGTCTACTCCAATCTCTTTTTTGGGAAGATTAGCATTTACACCAGTCAGTCCTGTTATGGCATTTTCTCCATCCATGATGCTCATCTCCTCTGTCTTAATCTCCATTTTGTGCATGCTGGCATTCCGGAAAGTCAGTCCTAACTTAGCATTTTCATAATCTATTGTGTCCTCCTCAGTTTCCCCATCATAATCTAATATTCCATTCTCCTTTACAACTCCAACATCTTCTTCTGAAGGTTCATCCTGACTAGCCCTATCACTCTGTCCTCCTTCGTCTACCACTGACAAATTGCTGAGTGGCTTGTTTTCTAGTATATCACCACTTTCTAGATGACTCTGTGAGCTTTGGTCCTGAACAAGATCTATTTCTTCATCACCAACTAAATTTTTCCCTGTGTCCATTGACTCTACCCCAATTCTGCTTCCTTCTTCATCCTCAACTGGATTTCCATCTACAAAATCATTGTCATTACCTTCAACTTCAGGAAATGGATCTCCAAGGCTCAAATCACTACCATATTTATTTTGTTTTTCTCCAATGTTTATATCATAACTCAAGTCAGCTGCTTCGTCAAAACCAGCATCCCCTTCAAAATCACTAATACTACTGGAAGCTGATTCATCTTGATTTTTATTTATCTTAATAGAAATATCAGGGTCTTTAACCAAACCAGAATGACTTGTGATCACAGCATCTGATTCCTGTTGCCAGTCTGGTTGCATCTGCTGTTGTATGTCATTGTGCTGAGATGTTTCAAAAAAGTGATCATTCATGTTGTAAAGTTGCTCCATCTCTTTATATCACCATTGTATCCAAATCAAATTTTTAAGTACAATTACCTGCTGGCTTCTACAAGAAAAAGAACAAAAATACACCACAGTTAATTGCTGATAAAAGTACCTGATTCCCACTCTTACCATTAAAAGAAACAGATAAAGAAAAGAATCCATATACAAAATAATGTTATTAGTAACTATATCCATGATGCCCAATTTTTTGTATCATTGAAAAATTAATGAAAATGGGGATAAAAACTAACAGCCAAAGCGTCTCTGCTTATTCTGATCAGCTAAATAGTTACTGACTATTCAGATCAGGAATTTTGCACTTGGGGCTGAAATCTAGCATCTGTAGCCAACATGAACATAATGAAGGCATGTTGATAACCACAAAAAGCTTCCGGATTCTAAGCCAGGAAATTGTTTTCCAGGCAGCTCTTTTTTCCATGCAGTCTATTTTGTTTCTACTCCACTGTGCTCTTGATTATGTAATTGTAATACCCTGGTCATTTCCCTCAGTATGATTTCCAGCATTGCTGGTCAGTTTCATATGAATCATAAAAGTGTACAAGAAAATGACTAATATCTTGCATCCTCTCACCCTCTCAAACCTTCAAACTGACAAAGTTTCAAATTCTTTAATGGAATCAACAAAAAAAATGGTTCACAGTGACAATCACATTAAGCAAAAAGCTGAGGTCATGTACATGTACCTGAAATTAGGAATGGGGATATTGTAGCAGCCATACTGGAGGTTAGATCTGGATGTTTTTCATTTAGAACCAAAAAGACATAATTAGTTGTCTTCTAATACAAATTAAAAAGTCATTGTGAATATGTCTATCCATTCAGGAGCAATAGCTTAAGAGTTTCAAAATAGCTTTCACTGTGGCCATATTGGGCATCCGACATGGACCATTTTTATTTAGGATTGGTTGACACATCACTGACATTCTACATTTATATCTAATCAGAAATCTCAATGCAAATATGACCTGCTGTGCATGTGTGTATGTATATATATATATATATATATATATATATATATATATATATATATATATATATATATATATATATATATATATATATATATATACACATACATATATACATATATATATATACATACACACACACAAAGTTTACTCATTTAAAAAACATGAAGAAAAATTCTTGGATTATTCCTTCATTTGTAATTTGAAATATTTCTCCAACAAGCATCTAGTGCTGATTCTACAGCAGGTAAACAAAATACTTAAAACTTTTAAACAATGTTTTATCTCTCTAACGTTTAAGGAGTTAAATCATAACTTATTCCTCTACTTACTTACTGGAATGGAGTATGTAATTATTTTTTAAAATACCATTCCTTCAATTCTGAAGAATCATCCTAGTAGTTCACTTATTTTGGAACTGAAAAGTTTGTTAGATATTTTTTAACATTTATTAAAAAACTTTATCTTTCATTTTTTTTTCCTTTTCCACCATGGAAGGGAACAAGAGTATATTAATCAAGCAGCTGCCACAGTGGGCGCTCAATTACCTTACAAATCATAAGTAAAACATAACTTGGCCTTTCATACATTGCCTTTAATCTGGCAATAAAGTGATTCCTGGCAGTGAAGAAAAAAAAACAGCAAATATATACTTTTAAAAACTGATGTTTGATTTTTATCAAAATGACAGTTTCGAGGGAAGAAAACCCCAATGTATTATCCAAATATGTTACATTTCTATTTCACTTTTCATTGTTCACTTCTATGTTAATGTTATGCATTTCTCGAAATGTCTTGTTATGCCACCATACAATGATGCTATCTCAAAGTACTGAGAACACCACCCAAAAATTCTACCATGACAACACATATACTCTATGTATATTTTATATGTAAGAGGATGTGTTCCCATCTTATTTTATCTGTTTCATGCTGTATGCTCAACCCTGACCTCCCTGCTGCATAATTTATAGTGTTGTCATTTTTGTTGCAAACCATCTTTCAGTTTCTTATTCAGTCATTTGTCTAGTAGTGTCTGATGTCCTCTCTCACTCTTGGAATGTGATAACAACTTTATTGCCACTCACTAGGTGTGAAATCAATGAGAATGTATCTGTCTGAGTCTATGGATTACATCTGTAAATTATTAAACTATTATGGCTCCATGGTCCTAAACTAAATAACAAAAAATAGTGAAAAACCAAAATGTTTTGTTAAATTCCACAAATAATTTATCTACCAAATGTACAATGTGAAAAAACTAACTGTATTGTGAATTAAATCCCATACGGTCCTAAAAGTTTTAAAACAAGTCCAAAAGCACATTGTATCCCAAATGAGTTCCAGTGGTATTCTAAATGAATTCCAATCTATTGAGCCAATGTGCCAACAGCCTTGAATAATGTTAATATGCTTACAGTCTTGATGTGTCACAGTAATTATAATAAAAATTCTTAAAATTAATCCACAGCAATTCCAAAGTTGTTATTCT
Source organism: Potamilus streckersoni (assembly GCA_016746295.1). Lineage (NCBI taxonomy): Eukaryota > Metazoa > Mollusca > Bivalvia > Unionida > Unionidae > Potamilus > Potamilus streckersoni. The sequence goes on from JAEAOA010002356.1 coordinate 4,060,167, forward strand.
TAACGATTATGAACATCTTTTAATTCCACTTAATGATTGAAATAAAGAACTCCTCTAAAATAATACCTGAACACAACTAAATGACTCTCCATTACAGATGATTAAGATTGTTATTGTTGATGTTTTAACAATAGTTTCAACACAGGAGAGGCAAAACTTGGTAGACAGTATAACTTAGTGGAGTAAGAACCAGGAAAACCTGGTGAGAATTATTCTCCCAAGTGAAGCTAATTACAAACTTTCTAAAATACACACATTAGCTGAGCCAGAGACTAGAACCAATGCAGACATTAGTGAGATGGCAGCAATTAGTAAAGGCTTTCATTTAGACCATTCGGCCACTCTGGGCCTGTGCCCCCCCCCCAAAGGAAGTAATAATATCCTTCCAATTTATTACCTGATAAAGAAAACTGAGACACATTTTCAGAACAAGGATGAGGGCAAAATTATTCATTTCCAGAACATTCCACATCTTAAACAAGGTCAGGTTCTTTAACAGTCAACAAATCAGAAATCAGGTAATCTAGTTTTCTTAAGGGAAAATCAATGTTCTAAACTCAAATCCCATAAATTTTGTCAACAAAATTTTGTTCAACAACTTCCAAGGTCAAAAGGCTACAATAACCTGTTTACCAAACAAAATGATCTCATCTTATAGCACAAACCCTGGACAAAATTAAAATAAGTAACAGAGTCGAAACCAACAAGACTGGCAAAATTTAGCAGTTTTTATTTCCTGTAAAATACAAAGATAAATAGTAAACTTATGGTATGGTGAATGAACTCCTAAACAGACCTAAATGTTTTATCACGTCATAAAGTACTGAGATCCAGTGATATTCTGAATAATTTTCACATTTCTACTGATATACCAATAGTCCTGATAAACACAAACATGTCATCCAAAAATGTTTATAAATGAATTTACATTAATTCCAAGCAGCTAGTTTTCAAGGAACTTAAGCACTCTGTAATTCCAATGAATGAATGAATTAAATGAATCATCTCAATTAAACACAACTAAAATGCCTTCCAAGACTAATATTAATACTAAGAATCGTTAATTCTTAAATAAACATCTCTTGTATAGATAACCAAGATGTAATACAACTAAAAGATGCATATTCACTCCAGAATGATTGGAACTCATAAACAAGGACTGGTGGTTTAAACCAGATAATAAGAAATTATGTCATCCTGGTCTTTCAAGAATTTGTCCTGAAATCAGATCATGTTATGTTTAACTGGATTAACAGTACAATTTAACCTTGGAATTTTATGAATGAATTCATGCACTTACAATCACATGGAAGATTAACATTACAAATGTTATTAACTATATAATCCTAGTAAACTATTTTTATGAAGAAAAAAACCCCACATAATGTTGATGTTTTTATTTTACTAAATGACCTTTACAATCTAAAATGATAAAAATTAACACACATTATATAGATATACATAACAATGAACTTTTTGAAATTCTGCAACTGCACAGAAATTACAATAGAAATAAATCACAAAAAAAACATGAAAAAACCTGAATTAGCAATCTCCAAATGTTTTGTTTGTGAGATTGTCACCAACAAGCAACAAATTCCTTTATTAAATAGGTAACATTTTCTAAGCAAACTTTCAAATTTCTATAAAAAAAATTTCATAATCATTAGAAATGTCCATCTCCACTCACATCTCTATACTGACACCATATGGGATATGTGTTTGGTTGTGTCTGCCAATTTGTGTTTTTGTATCCATTGGTTCCATTTGTAAAATGAACCCCTCATCCAAGCATTCGTAAAGGATGAGGGGCATTATTGGAGTAAAGCCGGAGGCTGAGCATGTATACATAGCATGTTACTCTGTCGTTGGCGGAAACGGGCGCTCTTCAAAGAAAAGGAACTTTTATCAATTATACAATACGTCACCTGAAGTACCCTATATAAACAAACCGTCTGCACTAGAAACCTCATAGTTTAAAGTGAAGTGTTTTGTTGTCTATATAATACAGGGAGGGAAAATTCCAAATTTACAACAACTAATGGGTGGGTGTATACATGCTCAGCCTCCGGCTTTACTCCAATAATGCCCCTCATCCTTCACGAATGCTTGGATGAGGGGTTCATTATTTTTCGTAAAGCCTTCAGCCTCACATGTATACATAACATCTTTAAAGACAGACAACAAAACATCTGCTAAAAAACATGAACAGAAAATTATTTACATGATATTAACAATTGCTTCGGTGAAGCCCTTGCTATTAGCCTGGATATCTCTTAGGTAAAATTTTTGAAAAGTCTTTGCGGAAGTCCAGTCTGCCGTCTTTAATATATTGTGTAAGGAACAACCATGTCTGAAAGCAGCTGATGCTGCAGCAGTTCTGTAAGAATGAGCTTTGAATTTGGATGTATCAATTCCTGATTTTTCTAAAACTATTTTTAACCATCTAGCAATAGTACTGGATGTCACGGCTCTGTAAGAACAATAAGATACCAGAACTTGATTAGATTTCCGAATATCTTTTGTCCTGTCAAGATAATGCAATAAAGTATGCATGGCACAAAGCTTTTCATCCTTATAATGTAGTAGTTCCATCTGGAAAGTCTTACCTTGTCTTGAAGTTTTCAACAAATCTGAAAAACTAAATACAATTTTATCTGCCATACAAGTCATGTTATGTAAATTCAATGATTTTAGAGTTTGTGCTCTTGGAGCTGTGGACAAAGCAATAAGAGCAACAAGCTTCATTGTTAATAATCTTAAAGATAGAGTGTCTAGAGGAAAGAGTGTACACAGATATTTTAAGACTAGGTTTACATCCCAAGTGTCAACATATCTTGGCTTTGGTGGACTTGTGTTAAACAAACCCTTCAAGTATCTGTTAATCAACACAGGGTTAAGGCTCCACTCATTTTTAAACATTCTCAGAGTAGTAAGTAACATAGCCTTGTGAGTATTTATGACACTGTAAGACTTACCTTCAGTTACCAAAGAATCTAAATATGAAATAACTGTTATCTCAGAGACACAAAGTGGATTAATTTCCCTGATTTTACCTCAAAAATACCATTTTTTCCATGCCAAATTATATTGTTTTGATGTTCCTGGTCTCCATGAATTGATGATGATGTCCACAGCTGTTGTTGAAAGTCCTTGGATTTGGAGCAATCTCCTGATACAGTCACTGCGATTAAAGAAAGGGTCTTTCGTAGGGGATGAGTTTGACCACTGTGTGGAAGAGTCAGTATATTTTTGTGCCTTGGAAGTCTAATTGGAAGAGAAATTAAACAAGACAAGAGTAAAGGAAACCAGGATTGTGATGTCCAATGTGGAACGATTAAGAGTGCTTTACTAACTTTATCAGCAATAATTTTGTTCAATATTTTTTCAATAAGATTAAAAGGGGGAAAAATGTATGGCACCAAATCCTGCCAGGAAAAAGAGAAAGCATCAGTTTTAAAACCACCTGGTTCTGGAAACCAGGAGACAAACTTCTTTAATTGACAGTTTAGTCTAGATGCAAAAAGATCTATGTCTGGAAGAAAAGTCTGTGCACACAATCTTTGGAAAATTTCTTTCTTTAGCATCCATTCAGTGGAGTCAGAAAAATTTCTGGATAGAAAATCTGCCTGTATATTATATTTGCCAGCAATATGGACTGCGGTTACAAAAATTTTCCTTTCTAAGCACCAGTTCCAAATCTGTCTGGCTAAGGGATCCAAATGAATTGATGCCATTCCACCCATATTATTAATATACGAAATAGCACATATATTGTCAGATTGAATCTCTATATGGATATTCTTATAATCTGAATAAAAGACTTGTAAAGCATAAGAAACTGCTAACAACTCTAAATAATTGATGGAAAAAGTGGTCTCACTCTTTTTCCATCTACCAGAGATTGATCTATTTGAATAAAGTTCAAAAGCTCCCCACCCTGAGAGCAATGCATCAGTTCGAATAGTACAAGCAATCTTGTCTTGTCTGATATATTTCCCATTTTTTTCTGCAACATACAGATACCACCATTTGAGTTCCAGAATACTTTGTGGAGACAACTGAATTGTACTATCAAAATTTTTGTGTTCACGAAGGCCTTTTAATTTATCATGTTCTAAACACCTGTAGTGCATTGGGGCTTCCAGGATTGCATAAAATGCATTAATAAGCATACCAATAAATGATGCCAACTCTCTTATTCTAACATACTTTTTATCAAGAAGCTTCTTGGCAAAATTTTTGATATTTTCCACTTTCTCCTCAGTAAGAAAGACCTTAAACTGAGCAGAGTCTAACACAAAACCAAAAAAGGTTATTTGTTGAGATGGAACAAGAACAGATTTTTCAAAATTGATAGTAAAACCGAGAGATTGTAATGTTTCAATCATAGTCCATGTGTTTCGTACACAAATGTGACTATCACTGTCCAAATTCAATGAATCATCAATATAGTAGGTACACCTAATACACTGCTGTCTAAACCATGCATAAATGGGTTTTAGGATCTTCGTGAAGACTCTTGGAGCAGAAGAAAGCCCAAAAGGTAAACAGACAAACTGAAAAAGTTGACCGTTCCAAATAAACTTGAGAAATTTCTGATAATCTGTATGTATTGGAATACTAAAATAAGCATCCTTTAAATCAATGGAAGTAAAGAAATCATTTTTCTGGATGAGATCTAAAACAATTAGAAACGTTTCTTGCTTAAAATGTTCATAATGGACAAATTTGTTCAATTGTTTCAAATTGATAACTGGTCGAAATTTTCCATTAGGTTTGGGAACAATAAAAATATTTGAAAGAAATTGATTTTTCTCACATATGGATGGAACTATAGCTCCTTTGTTTAGAAGTTCAGTGATTTCATTAGATATAATGATACTCTGCTCATCTGAAAAGGGAATTTCTTTTGGAAAAAAGGTTTGGATAGGCTTGGAATCAAACTCTATTATGTGCCCCGAAATTGTTTGTAAAATCCATGGATCATGAGTAAATTTATTCCATACATCAATGCAGTGTTTTAATTGTCCCACAGAACTTACCTTAACAGATTTTAATTTGTGGGTTCGTTTAGGAGACTGGTATAAGTAGGTCTCTTTCCTCTGTTGGAATTTTGGTATTGATACCTGTGTGCATTTTGGGCACTATAAGGTTGGGATCGAAATCTTGCCCTCTGATTAAAATCGTGAGTTTTATGGGTCCACCACCTCTAGCACTGCGGCCTCTATAGAAACCTCTGTTAAACTGGGCAAAGTTTTCTTTGGCAAGTGCAAATCCAGTGTCACATTTTTTAACTTCTTTGGCTACATCATCTCCAAAAAGCATTGATGTTATTGGGGTGTGCATGTTACAAAGATTCGAATATTTCCTTTTCAAGTGTGGTCGAATCATATATCTCCTCCTGAGGGAGACATTATATTGCACCTGACCCATAAGAGTAATTGCATCAGAAATTAGGGTCTTTGCTTTTTCATTAGTAGCAATCTGCGGCTTTAACAATTCTGCTAACTGGACAATTGGCATAATACCTGCAGCAACAAGATTTTGTATATCCCTAAAGGCTTTGTCGTAAGAGTGAACTCTTTTGCTTAGGTCATTCCAAATTTCTTGATTGACAAAAGGGGGGCTCAACTTATCACAATTTTCTGGGATTTTGTACTTCTGTACAATTTCATCGGTAGCACATAAGGAGGTGCATGCAGTATTAATCAGCTCTGCTAAGGATTTTGGTACTGGCTCTCCTTTTTGGGGAGTTTTTAATTTGGGTAATTGCCACACATCATCATTACTATTAGAAATACAGTTGTAATCAGGCTGCATATCCTCAAACAATGCCCCATTAATTTTCCCACTCAACGAAATTTGCTTGAGTGGTCTACTTGTATCACCCTCTTCTGGGGTAACCTCAACATCGATATATGGACCTTCATTTTCAACTTCTACATGTAATTCTGGTAAACGTTCACCAAAACAGTCATTAATTTCATTGTCATCTGCCACAACAGGCTGAATATCATTTAGACCCAGTTTTTTCTTCAAAAGCTCAATGTCCGTTTGCGACAGGTTATTTATATCTATAAGAATGGACGTCTTCGACTGTCCGACATTTGCTCTTTGTTTATCTGCCATAACAGGCTTGTGTTTTGTCGCTTTCGGAATTCTAGTCACGACAGACTTCAACTTTTTGTTTTTCTGTTTTTGTGGCTTCATAACTTTTCCCTCTTTTGAGGAACTTGCCTCGACTTCACAAAAGGCTGCAATATCCTCAGGCCCAAAACCCGAAAATTCTGAGTCAGCTTCGAGGTCGGTAATTGAGAGGACTTCTTCCTCTTCAGTAGCCATTAGAAAATAAATGAAAATAATTTAGAACAGATAACACGCATATAGCTTGGACTACGTCCTAAGCTGGCTATAACACCACGTCTTTTTTAAGTATACGCCTATTATTTAACTTACCGATACCTACCCGTTCCTCTACAACGCCAAAATAACTATGAGGTTTCTCGTGCAGACGGTTTGTTTATATAGGGTACTTCAGGTGACGTATTGTATAATTGATAAAAGTTCCTTTTCTTTGAAGAGCGCCCGTTTCCGCCAACGACAGAGTAACATGCTATGTATACATGTGAGGCTGAAGGCTTTACGAAAAATAATGAACTTCATTTAAGTAAAATGAGTAGACTATGTTTTTATATATAAATATATGTACAATATTTATCCAATAAGAAGAATGTTGACAAATGTTTTCTAAGAGTATCCTTGCTTTATAATGATCCCACCCTCTACTATTCTACAAATGTTTTGGGACTAGTCACCTGATTTCATCTGAAATGTGATTAACCCTTTCATCACTACACACCGAAAAATCAGTCCAGGGGAAGTAAGTCCGCAAACACTATGGACCGAGTTCTCGGTCTAGGGCAGTGTTTTTCTTTAACGTTATAGTACCCGCCTAAATAACTTTCGGGGTACCTCTAATAACTTCCTTCTTGTAATGTAGATGTTATATTTGGATGAACTCCTGAGTTTAGCTTGTATACAACTAGAAATATTGAACAAAGTAGGAACTTTTAACGTGTTTTCCGAATGCTGAAATTTGTATCTAAAATGGCGGAGTTTAAACAAATTTCAGAGGAGTTATCGGAGGATGTGAATAATTTCGACCTTTTTAATTTGGATGAAAATGAGAGAAGATGTCTGGAGAGACAATGGAATGCACTTGTGGGTGACAGTGATGATGATGAAGAAAACTTTGAAGGTTTTGAACCAGAGGAATTATGCGCACCATGTGGTTTTGTTTGGACGAAGCCGAAAAACCAAAGAGATTTGTTTCAGTTTTCTGACAGAATTGGGCACACCCAAGTGTTAGATGGCTCCAGGAAAGCTTCAGAATATTTTCAAATATTCTATTCAGATGAAGTTTTTGGAAAAATTGTCCGTTTAACGAACTTCAATGTAACGATCAAACGTGGCAGAGGCGATATAGGTCACTTAGGTGTGTGGACAGATCTCACCTTGGAGATCATTTTGGTTCATTTTACAGAATTTTATATATTATGGACACCATGAAAGAAAGACTTTTGCTGCTACTGTGATTTTTCACTAGTACATCTAGTGTCAATTGAACAAGTTTTGAGAACTTTCTAAGTTTTCTAAGAGGTAATAAAATAATTACTTGTATTTTACCTGTTGTCTTACCTGTTTGCACCTGCATTTTAACAGTTGTAATAGATATTCACATTTTAATGAATTAGTCATAAAATGTGATTTTGAACCTTGATTTTGACACCTAATTCAGCCAGATATCTTTAACATTGACAAAGTTATGTTGTTTAAAATTCCACAAGTCAGTTTGCTTTAAAGTCCAAAGTTACTTAGTGTTGAGAACTCTATGCCTACAAAGTTACTTAGTGATGAAAGGGTTAAAACAGTATACATTTCCTCTGATGACTGTGTTGGAATAAGTACAATAGGGCTGATTTTTGTGATACCTTCAATCTCCAAGGTTTATTCAGCACCAGATAAGTTTTCTTTTCAACAACTTTTCTAGGTCTCTAAAAGTTTTGGAAAGTATTTCTGTAACAGTAATTGAACTTTCTCCACATGTTACTTTGCTAATCACTGCAAAAACTGGTACAAAAATAATTGGAAACAAAAATATATCTGTGCCAATATAAGAAAGAGACAGTACTCTTTTGGGTAACTATCAGTGTTGTATATCATGATCCACATAGTTTTATCCCATTGCAGTTCTCAAAAAATCTGATAGCCTGTCACCCTGGGCCCCTATAATTTCAGAGCCAGCCCACCATGTATTCTAAGTAAGGTAACCAATTGGCTTGTCAAATAAAAAGAATTTGCTGTAGTAAATTTTGATTGCACTAATGAAATGTTGAAATATATTTTCAAGATGTTGATATACCTACCATAACATTGCGCAGTATGATTAAAAAACTGATCACAACTATCCTATGCAAAGTGGAATACCCGATTTTACTCAATTGTAACACAACATGTCATGCTAAAATCATGATTTTGTATTCCCAAACCTTCTGACACAGACACGTTTTGAGAAAATACAATTTTTAGTAATCTTCGAACACAGAAATAAATTATAAAGTGAAAAACCTCAGAGTAAAATATCTAATTGATTAAATTCTTATCTGCAAACTCTGCCTCAAATTCAATATTTTTTCTTCCATTTGGGTAAATCTGAGCTTTATTTAACACTGCCCATCATAGCTCATGCCTTTTGTAATCCACTATATGATGTTATCCAAGCCAGCTATTAAAATATTAATTAGAACCAACACTATTTCCATATGATATTTGTAGCAAGTGATGAAAATTACAAATATTTCTATGGCAAAAAGATACAATGAAACGGCAATGAAAATGAAGAAGCTTCTTTTCATTGCTCTTTTTTTAACACTTAAATTAGCATCAAGCGTATTTCTTACTAGTGAAAAAAAAAACATTATGCAAATGAGTAAGACTATACGAAAGACAATTAATATTTAAAATTACTCTGTTTTTACACGTTTTACTCAAATTCATGTACAGACTAGTATCGCAACTGGTAATTATTTTTTAATACAAAATTCTCATACTGATTTTAGAAAATTTACGAAACTGTCGAATTGATATATCCCTTTTCTGCAGTCCAAGAAAGTCTTTCGAATAGAAAAAGGCTTTCGAATAAAAAATATAATAAACTTAAAGCGAATCGAACAAATTTATGCTTTAGTGCAACTTGTCGAAATCTTATGTGCAGCGATACCAGGATACCAGTTATACATACTGAGTTTAACAGCCCTCCCAAACTTGTGTAAATTCAATACTCATTCTTATGTGCACAGTATGCCTGGCATGACCTTGTTACAGGCTGCTACATATAGAATATGTGATCAACAAGAAATCTGATTGGCTCTGACGCCCTCTACTGGCAAACTGTATTAAGAAATCATTAAATAGTGGGGAAGCCATTTTTAAGACCATGCAGTGACAAATAAATATCCACTTGAATATCAATCTAAAACATCACCAAACTATATTTATATATCATACAATACTGTAATCATTACCACGCAGAAAGTTATGAACGTCTGATCGTATATTGATCGGTTTGGATGAAAAGATATCACTCTCTTCACGAAGTATCCGACTGGTCAAATAGCTTTCACTCTCTTTCTAAAACAAATATTACAAAAATTCTGACAGGCGACCATCATAATGGATATCTAAGATTGTGAACGATTAGCATCGCAGACGATTGAGGTACCTAAAGGGGCCTACCCACCTTGGATAAGTGAATGTTGGGTACTACTCTGCTCTGCTAACTAAAATCGTTAGAAAATCGAGTATTTGTCCTTTATTCTCCTTACCTGCAGCAACAGATAATCTACATAACGTCAGCGGTCAGGTCGTTATTTTTTTACTAAATATGAAGGCTACTTGAAACAAAAGGATCAGTTGCTCACGCCGACAATTCGTTTCCGGCCTATAAACTAAATCACGTGGTCAGAGCTCTCCAATTAGTCATACCAAGCCGCGCAAACGGTACCCTAACTGTAACAGTTATTTCCCTCTAAAACAACTAATATATATATATATATATATATATATATATATATATATATATATATATATATATATATATATATATATATATATATATATATATTCAAAATACACACTATAGTCACCCGATGTGTCCCATTATTAGTCTATTTTATAGTTATTACAATTGAAAAGATTGTTCGCAGTGCACAAAAGACATATGTAGATTATTTAGTTGGGACAAGAATGTTTTACATACGAAGCCAGGTTTGACGTTAGTATTTCTGCGGAACAAGAGAAACAAAAGCAAAATTTAAACAGTATTAGTGCACTATTTATGTGGTGGTCATTAGTGAAATAAGTGACTGAAGAATTTATCGCAATTAAGAAAAACAATTTTATATATGGCATTGTATTTTTGATAAATGGAATTCCCCATATGACAAAACATTTACAAGGGGACGAAGAAGAAAAAAAATGAGCGTATGTGTGTTCGAACTTAAATAGCACCGTGTGACAAGATAAGTATCATCCATGTGACAAGATTAAACATAAATGTACCAGGTACCGAAGTTATAAAGGGTAACTTAATTATTAGTTTTAAACACATTTAATCAGAATTCGTCTGGGAAAAAATATTATTTTAGCAACAAAACAATTTAAATGAACCTGATGCAAAACTATTTACGAAAAATATCTCAACCATTTTGCATGAGTGTTGACAAACTAGGTGCTTTGAATTGTGCATATTCTTGCTCCTAAAACACGAATAATTCGCCGTCAACACCTGTGATAAACTAATTTCCTTTCAAGACGACAGCAAACATTTAATTGCGCACTATGTCGAAATATTATGTAAGACCTAATATGTGGCACTTGGGGGTCTGACGGGAATCATCATCGTAAACCCAAATAAACTTTTTTTTTTAATAATTGGAACAAATAAAGGGGATACAGGTCAAACGGAAATCTGATGTTATCAACAACCCCTACTATCCAACACACCGTGCGTATTGACCAACATTTACTAGCCTCTTTTCCGATACCCAACATTATACTCTCCAAACCCCTCATTTATTACCCAGCACGCTCTGCATTGTGACATCGTTCGGCATCTACTATGCAACATCTCCACGAAATTCTATCCAGCACCCCACATATACTATCCCACACGACATTTGTGTTGCCCAAAATCACGTACCTACTATCCAACGAAGAGGGAAGGATCACTCAAGCATAGTATCATACGACAAAAAGTGATAGTGTTTACATGCACACATTATCTTCCCCCCCCCCAAAAAAAAAAAATACTATCACGCACAAGTTTTAAGTTTGATTTACGTGTGAACACACGCACGCACGCACGCGCTCTCAAGTAGTGAGTGGGAGCGATATAGTGCCAATGGGGGCCTGAATGTTAATTGTGGTCGTTGGCAGTATGGGGTCAAAATTTATAGGATCACGTAGGTTTCTATGTTAAATTTGGACGTTTGCACAATGAAATCAATCATGGGTGGGCTATTCTAGTGTCAATGGGAACTGAACGCAGGGAATGTATAGCGCTAATGGATTGGTCATGTAAAAGGTTAATAGGAAATGGAGAGAGGTAACGTCACAGTACTGGACACTGGCAATAATATTGCAAGTAGCCGATCTCAATTGGGCGGAACCGTGTGGCAAGGGGCTGACCTGAATACGCGCTACTTTAGTGACAAATAAAGACATAGACATAGAGAAGTGGGTTAGAGACCTGGTTAGAGACAGACATAGATACACAGACATATGACACAGATTTATAAACGTAAATGTATCACACAACCAAATCGACAATTTTTAGTCAAGAGAGAATATATATATTTTCGAGGCAATGGAGTGGTTCTGAAAAGGTCTTTTGGGGGATTTTTTTTTTATTAAAAATCAATCAGTTAAAATAGAGAGCATCTCATGGATCTTCTTATCTTCATTAAACTACTTCTAACCTCTTGGCCGTAGATTAAGACTTTTTCAGACAGCATTGTCTCTCAATATAGATTCTTCGTTTCCAAATGGCAGTATCAGTCATTAGGGCAATTACCCATGATAATCTGACATACATGGAAATGTCCTGTTTGAAGAGCATACGCAATAGGAGGGTAGACTATTCTACATTAGTCCACATTTTGTGACAAGAACAGGTGAATGGAATCAGGTGAACCGCAGTAATTCATAGTGGAAGAGCGGATTGTAAAGGATTGAGTTCTTTCACCAATGCTATCACGCGTTACAAAATTTAGTCAGAGTGCGGAGTCTGTCTTCCAATCCAAAGAGAGCTACCATTGACGTCACATTCCTTATATAGGTGCGATAGCGTCTGTGCGCAGCGAATCAATGCGACAGAATTAGAATATGACGAAACAAAGAACACGATGAATTGGGGTACAACGGCCGTGGAGACGAAAAGTGATGTGTATGAGTTCTTCCTTTTCGGAGGGTACCTCTTCTTCCTGTTCGGAACTCGTTTCATGCTCATGCTCCTCTTGTTTCTTAGGCAATCTGAAGACCAATATCCTTTCACTTGACAATAATAACATATATCTTAACCTTTGTCTCTTTTGATGCTTGTTTTGCTTTGACAATGTAGATATTTTGAAGATCAATGCTCTTTCTACTGACAGATATAGCAAGTATCTTAAAAAAGTGGGACAAGTCCGTCGGCTACTCTGAAGTAAACCTTCGTATGACAACTCGCAAAGCTCTGATCAAACTTTCTTCCACCTTTTTGGTAGGATTGAGAGTGAAATGAATACTTTGAGCAAAACACTAACTTTATATAGGGAAGACATTGGCCTTACGTTGATATCTAGGGGACCATGCATGCATTTGACGTTTTGCAATCAAGATGAAACGATCGCATCATTTCGTGAAGAACGAGAGCAAAGTAAGAGGCAGATTCCTGACCTATCGCCTCGCACAGTAGCTGAACTCTTGGTTCAGATTTATGCCAGCAATTTTGAAGATGACATGAGTGAGTCAGAATCCAGACCAGAGATTTTACGCCAAACCAAAGTTCACCACCAGTAACCCCTAAAAACTACTACCATATTGGTGAGATAGATAAACCCTTCTCTGGAAAATTTAGAACCACAGCCTAAACATACACGGTGAAGTTTAAAGATTTCAAGTCTGACGTACCGTTGGAGAAAGCAAAACAGTTCATTACCGATATGTGGAATTTGTTTTGTTAACCACAGTGAAACGGCAAAGTGAAGCCAAAGCATACGATCACTTAAAACTTTCTATTAGCACGACATTATGAAGTCTCCGTTCGGATATAGTTTAGCAGGCCATCAGATATGATACCTTTCAAAGTCGTCGACAAGATTCAACACGTTCAGCAGTACAACGACAAGGTTTACATCACTGACGGAAAATCTACACTCAAATGGTCTACGTGTCTCTTCCCAAAGGGACCGGACAACGCAAAAAGGAGTTACTGGTGGACGACCTTCGCAGCATCAAGGGCAGCATCTTCCAAATTAACAACACTTAAGACAATATGTGTTTAGCCCGTGTCATCGTGGTTGGATGAACGTATGCCGACAAGAACGAAACGGCAGAATGGAAAAGAGGATCGAGCCAAATAACGAAGAGAAGCAGAACTCCTGATACAGGAAGCGAGGATCTCTAAAGACACACCATGTGGCATTCTTAAAATGAAAAAATTGCATGACGTCTTAGCTGTATGCTACACCTTGAAAGTACACCTAACGAAGTGCGCGCAGGTCTTGTTTCAAAGACCGAAAATACATTCACATCTATCATCACGATGAACATATCGGTACCATTAGCAGTATCACAGGATTCCTGTCATACAGTTATTACTGTGAGAAATGTCAATATGGCTATAATAGTCGAGAGCAACACAAGCATTGGGGGTCGAAATGTCCAGGTTGTCTGCCAACTCTGCCTTGACGAAGAACAAAAACGAGTGCATTGCTCAGCTTGTCAGCGCACTTTTGTCAGCCCTACATTTTACCAACAACATCTCAGAACGCAAGATTCAGAGCAAGAAAGTGCTTTTCAACTCATGAAATGTTGTTCTGCTTATGGACAAGTAATATGTAACAATATTGCCAAGACACAGCTATGTCCAAGAAAGAAACAATGTCACATATGTCACCAAATCATGGACTTGGAACAAGAATGTTACATTCAAAAATATAAACCACAACAAGAAGAGGAAGTTGGGGACCAAAGGAAGAAAGGGAATTTCATCTTTTAAGATTTCGAATGCATCCAAGAGACTGGCATTCACATACCTATTTCTACGTGGTTCACCGAGAGTGCGAGATGTGCATCTAAAAACCTATCGTTTGTCATTGCCATCACTGTAATAAAATTCTCGAAAAAAAATATTTCGAGGACCTAGCAAGCTGACCGATGTTGCCCAATGGATTCTAGAACCTATTGACGAGATGTAGAGCCAAGAAGACATCGAACGTTACGGGTATTGCCATCACTATGCTACGGTGATGGCTCACTTTTTCAGGATACGATGGACAGTGGGGTGTAAGTGGGACAAGTGCAGTTTAAAAATTCGGTGAGTTACTTGGCCATGACAGGAATGGCCAAGGCTATTTTTCCGTACTTTTCCAATACCAAAGCCAATCAACACGCAGTTCTGCCCCGTTTGCCTGAGGCTCGCTACTACGACCCCAACAACATGCGCACCGAAGAACGAGAAGCTTTCTACACTTGGTACAACACTGACATCTCGGACCCATTCGATTTTCAGGAATAAATAAGTATTGTCGCCCGGCGTGGACATTTTTCGACGATGCTGTGAAAAATTTAGAGATTTGTTCATGGAACACAGAGGGATCGATCCTTTGAAAAAGCCTGCACCATTGCCAAAGCATGTTCCTTTGTTTATTTCAAATGATTTATGCCCTAGACGAACCTGGCTGTCATCCGCCCTCAAACTAATAATTTTGTCAAACGTCAATACTATATCAAAACCATACGCTGGCTACATTACTTGTGCGACAAAGAAGACAAATGGATCAAACATGCCCGAAACAGAGAAGTCGAAAAGACCATCGGAACATGTTCCGTGGATGGCTGGGACTTAGGAAACATCGTATACGAGTTGATCCGTAAAGGGGTGTCATGTGGGTGTGCCCCTCTTTTGATTGATTTTGCGATCATTCCTCCGAAGCTATAGCCTATTTGAGTGAATAGGTAAAACATTGAAGAGAACTGAGTGAAGAAATATTGGGAAGAAATAAACAAATACGATTCCCCGTAAACAGTAAAAATAAAATTAAATTTGAATTAATTATTACATAAACTCTAATTGCATTTTCAATTTACATTAATGAAACTTAATAGCAGTGTTCAACGCACGTATTCGTTCATCATAGTAATGAGGGGTGAAAAGAGTACAATGTCCACGCCTGACTTGCATCACCTGGTGTCGTTCTTCTATTGACTTTGTGTATTCCACATCTAGCGTGTATGTGTAGTTCTTCCTCTAACCCTTCTATTCAGAAATCTCTATTTGCGGACTTCCCTCTTGGACTGTCTTCATCAGGTTCTCGGGGAGGGATATATAAAGCTGCTTTCTTAAATGACAAGATTACGACTAAAGACTTTGACATATTTCACCACATACCCTTATATAATTCTCTTACCTTCGTTATTCGGAAGTTTAAATAGATCTGCACACTGCATAAATTCTGACATTATGTAACATTCACAATTAACGGTCCTTACAAATTTCCTATATTTGAGGTACCGTACCGTACAATTGTTATCTCTAGCAACAAATGGTCATTGCAAGTCTGACCTTAATTAAACAGTTCATCGCAATCCACGCGATTGACTAGAAATTAACACGTGCGATATTTACAAACAACGTTGACGTATGTATCAGTATGCGTTACTATACGACTTCTTACTCTTAAATACTCAGTTCCAGTCAATAAGATAAATGCTCGACTTTCTATTACGTAATATTCATTAAATCTTGCTTACAATATCTAATAACATGCAAGATGATTAAAACATTACAAAATCATATATAAATATGCAATTATCAAGATAAACAATATCATCATACTGACAAAGGAAATTGCTGTATATAACCATAAGAAATTCTACACATTTGAATATTGGTATTACATCATAACTCCAAATGATATACTAAACATTTGACTATTTGGATAACATCATAAATCCCTATCAAATAATACACATTTGAATATGTGAATTTCATGTAATCCGTCAGTTCTATCAGTGAACTAATAACTGTAAAACTAAAGAAATAAATTGCATAACAACTATAACATATCAACAGGTTTCTACGAAACTGAATAAATGACACATAGTATGGATCATAAGCAAATCAGACACATTTGCATAAAACCAAACAACAAAATATAAAACTACTTGGAAATTAAAACTACGTACCTTAATGCTGTTTCTTTTCCACACAGTCGTGCGTCCTAGAAATATAACCTGTCTTTTCCTCTCAAGAAAGCTATCTGGCCTCGTTTTTTGTCAACGAGAGGAAACATTATTCCCATGGAGTTGAACTCTTTTTATCTTTTCACAAGACAAATTTCTGATTAAAGATTTTTGAATAAGGTAAGTAAATTTAAACTCCCATAAGTTCCAAAGTGTAAGCCTTCATTTTAACTGACCAATCAAAAGTAACTGTTGCTAAATTGTACCCACAATAATCATGTCTTTCATCAGATCTTGACTGCCTTGATGCAATCCGCTTTCCTTTGAAGATTAATTATTTGATATGAAGTTCTCTACTGTGGTCATGGCTGATAACCCTGGTGTTCTTTCCCGTTATAGCATTACGGTCAATTCTATTGAAACTTAATTTAGGTATCTGTCTGTTTTTGAGATGAAACAAGGGAAATATCAAAGTGACGCTTTCTTAAAGAGTTTTCTGTTTTGACTATGATACAATTTATTTCAGCTTGAAGATTCAGTACTTCTTCAAAATTCGATACATTACATGAACGGTTGCTTATTCACTGATGTGCGATCTGCTACCCTCAACGGTACACTGAAAATGAATTTTTACTACAAACCATTGGCTACTTGTCAACGGCGCTTAAAGTTAGAACAGCAAGGATACCAAGTGGTGGTAAATGTGGGAACACGAGTACACTCACCGTTTGAAACCCGATCCCAAGTTTGAACAAATCGTGGAAAGTTACAAGCTAATGGATCCTCTGAACTCGGGTGACATTTTGTGCGGTGTACAGATAAATGCATGCCGTTTGCTGTACCACGACGACGAGGAGAAAGGAGAAGAAATGAAATACTTGGAGGTGCGTTCGGTGTATCCTTCCCTGTGCCAATTTTGTCACAGTCGTGCATGATACCCACAATTGCTGACTAAACATATCTACCTGGATAACATTCGACTATACGAAGGATTGATTAAATGTAATGTCTTGCCTTTCACGGGCTTGTATCATCCCCTTTATCCTCACTGTTGCCAAGGAAAATTAATGCTTCCATTGTTCTGTTGCTGTTGAGCTTAACGCCATTTTTCAGCACACGATAGGCTATTCATGGCGGCCAGTATTAATGGTGGAGAAAGAAACCGGGAAATCACCGGAAAGAACCACCGACCCACGAGAAGCTACTGGCAAGCTTTCTCACACTCCATTGTTCTGCACTTGTGCTAAAACGTGTAACCAAGACTAAAATTGTCAGCACATACAGGAAGAACGCGCCTTGACAGGAAACTGGATCATAGTAAAATTGTTCAACGTTCTGGACCTTGGATACCAATTGTTAGAAATATAAGAAATACACCACTTTACCAAGACAGAACAGTATCATAATGGCGACGAGACTCAGAAAGGTATTTTTTTGCAAACTACGTGGGTGCCTTTTTGAAACTGAAACAAGAAGCCAGTGGCTATCCTTCCTGGTTCCACACTTCCAACGACCAAAATCAATTCAAAGAAAAATATTTGGATCAGGAAGGCCACATTAGACCACATCGAGAAAAACGAAGGAAGGCGATCGTTTGCCACCTTGATGTTAACTTGCTTGTCGGACAAAATGGCACAATGACCGTGTTTACCCAAGACGGAGTATTACACAGAACCTTTCCATTGATGTTAACTTGCTTGTCGGACAAATCGGCACAATGACCGTGTTTACCCAAGACGGAGTATTACACAGAACCTTTCCATTGATGTTAACTTGCTTGTCAGACAAAATGGCACAATGACCGTGTTTACCCAAGACGGAGTATTACACAGAACCTTTCCTTTGCTTCCAGATGATTCACGACAAAACCGAATACATGACATCCTTGGTGAGGATATCCAGGTCAGTTGCGAAGAAAAACTACTCCACTTTTGTACACGTCAACGAATTTGGAAATGTCATCATTGCGGTATTCGTGAAAGCCCATAATCGCTTACAATTGTACGAAATTTTACACCAATGAGAAAATCGTGTGCTGTATTATGATATGAACTATTGCATCTACATCGGCATCCTCACATCGAAGGAGACCGTTCAGGAGCCTAGATTCTAAGCTTTGCTAGCGGCGGTCCCAAAAATTACAGCGGTGAATACCTGGATCCCAAGGAGAAGTGCACATGGAGTGTTGTGAAATAAACGTGTCCACAATCAAACAGTTTGAGAGAATATATAGAATGGGAGGATCCCATGAAAACAGAACCCTGCGAATAACACAAAGAGGACAAGATAGTCATGTCCAGATGACCAGAACAAGAACAACATTAAGTGTCCAGTTTTGTTAAACAATTGGGGTATAAAATTACAGGCTTGAGCGAGAAAGATTGTTGGGGGTGTCAAAACAATCATTTCAGTCAAAATCGTCACGATAAATGCATGATGATGGGTCAAGAAGAAATATTGTATCGGCAACCCACCTAGTAGTTAGTTTATCCTTACTTGGCCCAGGACCTGTCGGCAAAATTAACCGCCCTCGTTGTAGGCATTAACGCCTGGGGGATGTGACACTCATTCCTTCCCCAAAGGAAAATTATCAGCTTGCGGTGCAGGCATTAACCAAATGCACATGCCCAAATGGGCGCAAACCTATATAATTAAAACCACAACAACAACAGTCTGACTACCATTGTGAAAGTATACTTCGAAGATGTGCAGTAGAATTGCCAAGCTTCTTGAACTCCAAATGCACCTTGAATATGCCAGGCGTATTTTAGAAGAACTGTCTGGAGAGGCTATAGAAGAGAAAGACTGAATAGAAGAAAAGAAGAAAGAGATGAAAAACAAAAAAGAGGAGAAAATGATAATGTCTCGCCTCTTCATTTTACCTCAGTGTGAGGTGAAGCCAAAGATAAGGACACCTTCACAACCAGGATCAGCAAGACCACCTCAACCACAGCCACTATCAGCCAAAACGTTATCATCCACGGTTGTGGTATAGGAGGTGGGAATCTTTCACTATCCCAGAGTTGATGCTGATGATGATGATGTAGACAGGGAGAGTTAAGGAACTCAATCACGTCGTTGCGTGTGTGGAGCCAGACCTGAGAGATACCGACATTAACCAGGTGCATATGGAGATCTAAAGAAAAACAAAACTTGTCAGGGCTAACCGGATCTCTAGAAAAGAGACTATTTAAGTTACCAGTTCGCATGAATGTAGTGTAGTGTAACTATAAACACTCAATCTATTGATTTGTGTGTGTGTGTGTGTGTGTACTCGTTCGTTATTGTGAATAGTATATAATATGTGTTTTATGCTTGCTCGTTCGTTGGTGTGGATAGTATATAATATGTGGGATTTTTTTTTCTTTTCATCACGATTGCTTGGATAGCATATAATATGTGTTTTTATTCTCATCTTGGTTGTGTGGATAGTTTATTTTGGTGATATATGGTGACAATCTTTTTATTACAATCGATTATTTTAGATTTTGTGCCAGTATAACTTGATGCTGATTTGAGAGAATTAAATCTCTTAAAAAATTTGTCTCTCTTGCTTGTGCTTGGCTCTCTAGATCTCATGGCGAAGACAGATGGTCTTGACTCGGACTCACTGATGTCTTCTTCAGAACCCCTAGCGTGAATTTCTGCTTTCACTTTTCTGAACGTTTGCGGCACCATACAACGTCGTCCTCTCTTGGCTTCTGGTTTCTCAGTGGTAAAGTATAACTTGATGCTGATTCAAAATTTGATTTGACTACTGAGAGAGAGAGAGAGAGAGAGAGAGAGAGAGAGAGAGAGAGAGAGAGAGAGAGAGAGAGAGAGAGAGAGAGAGAGAGTAAACTAATACAAACGAGAATAAACTAACCCATTTTCAATCTATGACAATAGAAGAACCACAATAGATCACGATTTTTATCCGAGATTTATAGAGATGCAGTCAAGATCCACGTCCAGCAAGACGTCTGACAACGCTTATCAAGATAAAAGTCAAGATGGCTGATCCGTTTTACATGATAATGGGATACTTTGATTGCAAAATGTCCACATCATCAAAGGAATGGAACATCTGATACAGGCAGGAACTCCCAAATTTCAAAAGGGCCAGACCAATCAGTACAAAAAAATTATCAAGTGTACAGAAGAAATAATAACTTAATTACTAGAAAAAGATGTTTACAACGCAGTTATATCCCTTAGCTACGATTTTCCACCTATAGAGGACGCCAGCCGGAAATGACGTACTTTTATCCCCTTCCCACAAGACGAAGTACGTTCTTCTTGTCGAAAAATAAAACATAAACTATAGATAGGGAATATGTAGATAGAACTACTGTCACTAATTTACTCTTCAGCCTTAGATCGATATGCGTGCGCGGCGCACTAGATTTTGTCGATTTCAAAACTGTTCCATTGTTTCAATTTATTTTTAAAATTCTCATTAATACAAATAAAAAGGAATAAATGTTGGCTTCTCTATGTCACTGACTTTATTTTTTTTTTTAAAAAAAAAAAAGAAGAAAATCGGCACAGTTTAAAGAATCCAAAGGAACTAAACTTGACTTCATTATGTCGGCCGACTTCATAAGAAAAATCGGCACACTTAAAAGATACCAAAGTCAGTTTTCTAGGTTGCTTGCTTTGTAATAAAATAACTTTTGCATGTGATATCCTGTCGGAAAATTTAACGAAATAGTTTATTGCTCGTTCCAAGTTGTGTTTATCCATCACCCGGGCTTCTATTTGACTCCCATATGTCATCATAATTTGTGGTTACAGGGCAAATAATATACACAACAATAATTACGTGCTTTAATAACATGTTTGTAACCTACACTAGCGAAAAGATCATAATTTGCACTCACAGTGGATGTATTTGAAAATAATGATTTTTATTTGCGAGATACCATCGTATAGTTAACCTGTATACAATACAATCTTAGTTGCACCTTGTAACGTCGTGCTTGAATGGCAGGTGCCTTTAAGCAATCGGGTGATATTTTCGTCTCTTTTGTGAGTGATTTTGTTATTTGACATAAACGATTCACACTACAGTAAGGACGCATACACAAATCGGCATCCACTACACACAAGGAATTCGTGTGTATATATTTTTTTTAAATAAAATTCGCATGATGAAAAAAGACGAAAAAAATGATAACAATGCAAGGTTAGTTTCTTTCATTTTATTTTCAAATAAATGAATGTTTATCATTTTGTGTACCTTACAAAGAGGGAGGGGGCACAAATTCAACACAAAGTTAATTTCTTTCTTATTTGTATAGAATAATGAAGCAAGTATAATTAACAGTTTTGACTTGTAATGACAAGATTTTAATTTACGCGCGCACACACTAAGATAAATCTGAAGAAAAAAAAAACAATAAAATTAACTGGTAAGAGCTTCATAATGCAGAAAAATTGACAAAATGCTTAACATTATTCTCTCTCTCTCTCTCTCTCTCTCTCTCTCTCTCTCTCTCTCTCTCTCTCTCTCTCTCTCTCTCTCTCTCTCTCTCTCTCTCTCTCTCTCTCTCTCTCGTGTAATTGAGTGTGTATTATATGCAGCTGTGTTAAAACGTGTAGCCTAAAATTAAATATATTTGTTTTAATATCTCATGTACACTACCCTTATAAAAATGTATTCATATTCTGTAGAATATTATCTGTTAAGTTTTATTGTTTAATAAATGAACATTGATAATTTTACCGGAAGACTTAAATTGAGAATGTTGTTGTGCAGATGCGTATATTTTTAGCATAAAAATGTATACAAATATTTTAGTTTAGAACGAGCAAGATGTCTGCTTGTGTTTTGACTCATATATATGTACGTTCCAAAGAATAGTTAATTTCTTTGAAAGAATATCAATTTCATTTAAATTTAGTTTTTGTCCTAAAACCTATTCCTAAAACGTATCTTTTATAGCATCTACTTGTTGTATTAAGAAAAAGAAATTGTTCAAACTATTGTTAAGTAGAGCCGAATTGTCTTTCGAGTTGGGCCAAATTGACTATAATCCGGAATTACTGATACAATTTTCACATCCCCCTCACCTTATTCTATTTCACAGCTTGAATTCGATGGGTTTTTTTTTCCTCTGGTAAGCAGGATCTTTCGGAACAAAAAAATCGCCATTCTTTTGGTTACATCCATATGTAACACAATGCATCATATTTGCTGTACAAAAGTACGATCGTAAGATATATCAAATATCAATTTACATTAAACACTTGAATGGCTAGGTTGAATAGAAGGGACATATGTACGTCATATCGGTGTTTGACACGCAGAAACTACCGATTGTTTACGGAGATTGCGAATAATTCTTTTCATTTACAAAAGTGGATTTTAAAGTCTAATTAAGCATTTTGATGGTGTGCATACATACCAAATGCATTTTGTTTATGACTATAATAATATCACACGTTTTTACAATATAGGTGGCTGGTGACCTTTAAATAAAAACAATTTAAAGGTCTGTAATCAAATTATAGAAAATTACATCCATTACTGAAATAATTGAAGTAGTCGGGAGAGAACGTTTATATGACCTGTTCGACTATAATTTAACTGGCTAATAAATACCACACAAAGAAACAATTAAAGATGCATTCAAAGATTTACAATAATTAAATAAATTATTGTCAAAGGACAATTACATCCACGTTACTACAGTGTATCCCCTAGAGGTCCAAGACTGAGAGTCGAAAATCTTCTTGGTGTCAGAACAGGTGGTCAGACAGTAAAAATTGTTGGTCATACAGTAAAAAAACAAAACACAAAAAATAAACTTTGGTATCAAAATGGGGGTGGGGTCAAATTAAAAATTCGTGGTCTCTGAAGAACAAATAGGGTACAAGGAAATAAATTACTATTATATCAATTATCGAAAGATCAACTGACTACAAAATGTGTAGATCAATATATAATAGGACGTAAACATGTTGATGTTGTTCTACATCATTATATATATATATATATATATATATATATATATATATATATATATATATATATAAATATATATATATATATATATATATATATATATATATATATATATATGCAATAAACTGACGACGAACAGTACGAAACTAGTAACTAACTAGCCTAAGCGCTTTCGACTCCTTATGAGTCTTTTTCAAAGGCAAATACAAAAGATATATACGACAAACAAATAAACACAAAAACGTTGTGTTTGTAAACCTCTACATGGCTGTCTCCACATGTGTTAAAACTACTTAATGTGTCTTTTTCAAAGGCAAATACAAAACATATATACGACAAACAAATAAACACAAAAACGTTGTGTTTGTAAGCCTCTACATGGCTGTCTCCACATGTGTTATTATAGTTTTAACACATGTGGAGACAGCCATGTAGAGGTTTACAAACACAACGTTTTTGTGTTTATTTGTTTGTCGTATATATGTTTTGTATTTGCCTTTGAAAAAAACTCATTAACAGTCGAAAGCGCTTAGGCTAGTTAGTTACTAGTTTCGTACTGTTCGTCGTCAGTTTATTGCATCTATTTTAATCAATCCCTGACACACGTGATCCCTTGGTGGATCCAGTACGCTCGCTTGAAAGGGTTGTTATTCGCCATATGATTTGTATTCTTTATATATATATATATATATATATATATATATATATATATATATATATATATATATATATATATATATATATATATATATATATATATATATATATATATATATATATATATATATATATATATCCTGGAGTTAAACTATGATTAGCGACTGACTAAACTGACAAAAATGTTATTGAGTTCCAAGAAAAGTTATGTTTTAGAAAAGAAAATGAATCTGTTAAGATCGCCAGTGTTCAACGGCGACCTGAAAAACCTAGAACATACCTTACTGATGAGCACATCTAGAAGGTACATAAATCTAATAATTTCTGTATCATAACGAATCAGTAATCGAACATAAACTAACATTCTTTACTGTTTATTTTGAGGATCACAAACTTAATTTAATTAAACTTTTGATAAAAGAGAATTCAGATATCTTGTATTTAATTTATAAATTGAATAATAACTAGTTTCAACAATATCAGTTGATCAAAGACACGTTTTGTTGTTTTTTATATTCGAAGTTTAACAAATAAATCATGACACAATTTTACTATACTTGCTGGTTTTGATTATCACCTGGTAAAACATAAATGAAGTAGAGATAATAAATATTGCAATAAATGCACTTTTCTTAAGGAGAGACTAATGATCCAAAGACTTTAAAAAAAAAAAATAACAAAAAAAAACCAACAACTAAAAATCCAAGACGCTGCAAATTATGTTCAACAGTTGAAATTCTTTTTTAAATGGAACACACAAAATTTAATTTAATCTTAAATGCCTAAAAAATTAGCTAAACTTCATCTGAGTATCATGTGAAGACAGTTGGCAACTGGTGAGTTTATATAAGTACTTTACATAGATTGCATCTCACAATTTG
Organism: Potamilus streckersoni; assembly: GCA_016746295.1. Classification (NCBI taxonomy): domain Eukaryota; kingdom Metazoa; phylum Mollusca; class Bivalvia; order Unionida; family Unionidae; genus Potamilus; species Potamilus streckersoni. The sequence continues at coordinate 4,085,163 of JAEAOA010002356.1, forward strand.
CTTTTCGCACTTGGCTTTTTTTGAAAGTTGGGCTGGATACAATCGTATGGTCATCTGTAGATCGTCTTTTAACGGACAGGTCTTTGAAAACTGTTGGAGTCACATGAAAATCGCCTATGTTGTAGGTTTTTTCCATTCCAAGAACGCTACCGCCATCAATAAAACAGAACCCCCTAATGCTTGTGATCTGTTGTTCGTTGTTAAGGGTCACGACTGGGTGTTGTAAGCCATTCATATGTTTCACAGTTGGGACGAATCTGCTTGTTTTTGTCATTTCTTCCACGCAAACAATATGGTCGGCGATATTCCCTGATTTGGATGGGCTGTGCTTTGTTCTTGTTATTGAATGTTTAATATTTCGGAGTTGTTTCTTGCTTCTTGAATCCTGGTAATCGTCATTTCTTTTAGAGTTTACAGTTCTCTCGACTTCCTTAACCCCTTTGTGCTGTAGCTCGTTTGCTTATCTTTCTCGAACGGAAGGCTTTATTCTAATGTATATGACGTTTTTTGATGGTTGTTTCACGAATGCATGATAGTTTCTAGACGAAAATTTTCCAATGTATTCGGCAAGCGCGATGTTGGTTGTAATATCAGGAAGAATATTATCAGCTTTCTGGAACCACGTTATCTACTACTTGAACTGATCAAGTCCTGCGGGAGAGCCCTTTGGAGTTTGGTAAAATCTGTGAACGACCTCATTTACTAATGGTTGTGGTTGTAATTTCTCATAGATGCGCTCTTTGCTCACGTTTCTATGGACGCAGTACACATCTTGGCGTTTAACGATCATCAAGAGAGTGCCATTTATTTCAATAAAAGTCGCCCCAGTCGCCCCATAACTCAGATTATTTCCCCGGAGAACGTTTCATGATGTTGTCAACGTTACGAATAATAAAATTCATGCCATCGTTTCTTCTTAATGGGATCTCAGGTAAAACAACATTTGGATCTTTTATGACCTCAATGACATATTTGTGATCCATGAATGTTTTTAAAGGAACTGACACAAGATCTTCATCGTCTTTTGTGGAATCTGTTGCATTGATGTCTATAACTGAAATGAGTATTTGTTCAAGGTTTATGTCAAAAACAGGAGCTTCTAGTGATTTCCTTCCTGTTTTTATTGTCTTCCTTTACTGTCGATAAATTTGGAATGAACGTGAAATTATCATTTAGTTCAAATTAATACACTTCCTGTGAGCGCGTACCCCTCTGATTGACTTCTGTTTCTGGAGTTGATTTGGATGGTGGAATTTTAATGTCTTTCATAGCAGTCTCCTCCTCCGATGTTGTAGATCCCACTCCGGTTTCAGGGAAACGTTCTACGGGATTCTTAATTTGAATAAAATCTAAAATAAAAGAAATTTTTATTTATTTCTCTATATTTACACATCCATACATACATGCATGCATACATACATACATACATACATACATACATACATACATACATACATACATACATACATACATACATACATACATACATACATACATACATACATACATACATACATACATACATACATACATACATACATACATACATACATACATACATACATACATACATACATACATACATACATACATTCAAAGAAACATACGTGTATACATACAAACCTATATACATACATACGTACGTGCATATATACGTTCTTACGTGCGCGTATACATACATACGTACAAACGAACATGCATGCATACATTTAAAAACCGTGCATACATACATACAAACATACATACATACATACGCACGTGCATATGTACGTGCTTACGTACGTGCATACGTACATACATACAAACTAACATACATACATTTAAACAAACATACGTGCTTACATACATACAAACATACATACATGCAACTTTAATGAAATCGCTTCCTTTATATATTAAAGATACTGCTGATTTCATTAAAAAAATTAAAGTCTATTATGCAGCTTTTCGTAACTTTTGAAAGAAATCTACAAAACAAAGATTTTAGAAGCACTTTTCACACCAGTTATAACTTTAGTTTTCGAAGCCAAAATCAAGATTTTAAAGCAGTTTATAGCAGTGTCGAAATATATATTTGCACCGATGCAATGAAGATAACTTTTCGTAACTTTGCGCACTTTTTTAAAAAACTTTTCGTTACTTTATCGCATCTTTTCGTAACTTTTCGCATAACTTTTCGTAACTGTTCACATTTAATCTCAACTTTTCGTAACTTTATCGCAACTTTTCGTAACTTTTCGCAACTTTTCGCATTTTAGTCATACCTGTTTCGGAGGGTGGTAGTCTTTGGATGACTGTGATAACACAACTGCGGACCAGCCAACAATATGTCTGCCTCCGTAGGCAACAACACGATTTTGAGATAGTTAATTTACTCAGTAATTCAGAAGTGAAAAAAGGCGATGTATCATTCTTAAATGATGGACCAATCTGTACCATTAAATATTGTGCAAAAGTTAAATAGTAACACATTTCTTATAGATATATCACAATCATAATTATGGGTATGAATTGTTTTTAAATTAATTGGTGAGTGTACACATTAATTAACCCCAGAATCAAGTGCCTGATGATTGTTCTGAATTATTGCAAGGTGGGAAAAGTATTGCTATTTGGGCTCCCATATTTAGTGCTTGTTCTGCAACAATCTTCAATGACTCCCATATTTAGGGCTGAGTTAGTCCTAGTCCTACAATGTAAGCCCCATCAATCACCCAGATATTTTTTTTTCTGGCTGGGAGATGGCAAAAAAAAAAAAAAAAAAAAAGAAAACAAAAAAAAAAAAAAAGAATTACGTGTTATTATTTACATTGTAGGACTAGGGCTGGGTCTGCAACAGTTTTCAATGAAGGAGTTAAGGACTGCAGCAGACAAGTCTATAGAGAACAAGTGCACATGGTCTGGTTGCTTTACACTTGTTTGTGATTGCTTTTAAATCTGAGATCAGAACAGTAAGGTGGAATCCAGTCAGTGTACTTGTATTCTAATGTATAAAGATAATATTTTAAGGTTTTGATGACCAAGAATTCAAAACAGCCATAATGCAGTGATATATTCAGAAAGCTGTAAGGATGTCTTCATCTTCACTAGCATCTAATATGTTAACACTACACCTTGGCAGATTGAGCAGATATTTCAGTGCCTAAAGTTTGTGAATTTTCACTGGATGTAGGGGCAATCCACTATATTCAATCAAATTAAGTTGTTCAAATTCATATGATCAAGACATTGGGAGCATTCAACTTGAATGGACTTATAAATAAACAATTTCTGACTACTGGTTTGTGTTTGTACAAATACTTTTCGCTCAAATACATCTGAAAAGGCTTCTCTCTGGTTTGCACTCACACTTTCAGTGTTAAACTTACAAAGTATCCTTTTAATGTTAAATGCCTCCACCATTTTTGGCCAGTACAATACACTGCTATTACACTCTGTTGGTTAACTAGCATTATGTACTACAGGAAACAACTCATGAAATCCAATAGATGTTGCTAGGACAAAGCACTAAAATATCTGATTGATCTGTTAAGGTGTGAATATTGTTAGCATATTAAACCTAGGCTAGCAAAGATAGCCTGTCCTGTGCTGTATGCATGTTATTGATTGAGCTAGATATGAAATGCACATTGTCACTGAGTTCATATAATTAGCATCAGATTTAGCCTAACCTAAGCAAATCATTCTCGAGGTAAAGATAGTCATTTCATTTACACAGCACATTTCATTTTTTGTTTATACTTTTTACACATGTAAAATGTTTATGATATACCCATATCATTACCATATCACTACTAATGACCTTGACTTATGAGATATGGACTCTACTGGTATGATAAGGTTTTCTATTTAAAGTTATACTGAGGTGTTATAAAGTGATAACCAGAAAGAGGAAATGGCACAGAATTGCATGATCCCTTGTTTTGATCTTGACCTTGAGTCATTGAGTATCATTGTAAATATGTGATACACCATTAAGTCAAAGACATAAAAAATTAAAGTTTCAATAAGATATTGAATATATTTATTAAAATATCTTTATCAGTTCAAAAATTATACTTCAGGAAGGATACAGATCAGAGTTAAATTTTTCCTTTGATGTTGTAGTACCACTGGATGGCTATATGGGAGAAATGTCAAAGTTAAGCCTCTGTAGGTAGGTATATGGAAAAAAGAACAAAGTTACGCCTCTGGGTTCTTCAGATAAGTCACATAATGACGAGGAAAAGAATCGCCAGAAGACCAGCTTCATGTAGTATACTGATGTACAAAGTATTGTAAACTTATTGCAATCAGAAATGTTGAAGTTGACTCCTGAAGAGTTGTTGGAGAAGTGAACAATAGAACAGGGAACTTGTTAATAGAAATTAGGCACATGTAATGCAAGTAACTTATGTAATTTAATGAGATGAGTCTCTGGATTTCAGTCTGTGTAAATATGATGACTTAATTGTTCAGCTATTTTTTTAAAGATAATTAGTTGCACAGTATGTTTACCCATACTTTCCTATATAATGATTACTACCAGGATATGCTTATTCATTCAAGAATAGTTTATAAAAATGCACACTAGTTCATTTTTAATTGCTTTTAGGGTGCTTGGAACCTTTTTTTATTAAATATAAATTTAATACAAAGTTAAACACTTCCACATTTTATTAAGTGATGAGTTGTAATAATTCAAAGTAGGTTCCTAAAGAAAGCATATATGGTTTGGAGATATTCACTTTATGAAGTCAGATAAAACATAAGACAATAGCAAAATCAAAATGTGATACATGGAATTCCATGTCAGTATTTAATAGAGCTACAACATGTAGCTTTTGAATTTCGTCTACATGTTCATTTTCTTAGTGCTTCCCTTGGTTTTCTATTTCAGCCCTCTACTATCTAGGCAAAACACCTTTGGGCAGCTGTTCCTTTTATTTACAAATGAAATGCAACTGAATGCCCTTTGCAGGTTCCATTCATCCTTTAGATGGCGCATACTGCAGTCTCAGATCCTCTCTGTTGCAAGGTTTCCCTGCTTGGGACAGCTGGTACTTGACAGAAAATATGGAGGAATTTACAACATTGAGGATGCAGAAGTTGCAGGTACAGTGGATTAAAAGCCATGTGTGTCATTAGAAGCAGGTAGCATGGGATTTTCCTGGTTTTATTGATGTCTCAGCTTCTTTAATTCAAAAAGAGTTGTTTTTTTAAATATGGATTACCCTTGGATTTCTCTTCTACTTGCTTTAATTCACATTGTCCAGTTCTCCTTTGAGACCAAGTTCTGTATTAATAAAGGGAAAACTTACATCAGACTTGTTCATATAATTGGTCTTTGATTTTATTTCTCTTAGATTTATTCGTAAATGAAAGAAATTGGAAGGAATCAGTAGATGCAAAACACATGCTAATCTCTGATCTAGACTATGAAACAATCTTAGCTTACTTGGCTGTAAACCAAGTAAGCTTATATCATAGGCATACTAAGTTGTCTGTCCTTTATAAGTAAGCTTATATGTTTAGTTATAATGTGCTGCTGATAGACATACTCATTTCTGTGTTGTCTGCACTTTATAGTGTGCTGCTGTAGATGTTCATTTGTGTCCTGCCAGTTCTTTGGCTTTGTAATGTGCTACTAATAGACATTCTTGGTTGTGTGCTTATTGTTCTCTTTAATGTGTTACTGATGGACATTCTTGGTTATGCAGTCTGTCCTTTGTGGTGTGCTACTGAGAAATATACTTAGTTGTGTTTTTTGTCCTTTTATAATGTGCTACTGATAGGCATGCTCAATTATGTCCTTTATGTCTGTCCTTTATAATGTGCTAATGTGGTCTTTTATTTTTCCCACAAATGATGATGATCTGTGTTAATATGTCTAAAAAAATATACACAAAATTGACATAGGGTATAATGGCATCAAGGCCCTTCAATTTTTGCACAGATGATACCATTGTGGCAACTGTTTTAAAAAACGATTTAGATCAAGCTGCAAAATCATAAAACTTGAGAGTTGGAGCCTGACATTTTGTTTCAACCAATCACAAATGACATTTTTGCAAACTTGTTTCTGATTGGCTGATGGTGGAAATTTGAACCCAGAGTTGTATGGTCAAATTGGCTGATCATCCTAGCATCCAGAGGTTCCAAATATCTCCAAAACTGCTCTGACAGCAGATTTTGACAGGAAGCATGATGACATTAAAATCTTTCATATACTCTGATCCCTTATATATTTTATGAGCACTCCATGATATAAGATAGTAATTGGGATCCCTGAAATGCCACATACAGTGTGACCCCACTATAATGTGCTCCATGATGACATGAATTTGAATATAACAAGGTCGTGGTGTGGCTCCTGAAATTTAATTTACCATGTTGCTGGTATTTTATTCGTAAACAAAAAAATGTAGTATGAAAGTAAATTACATAAAGTTTTATTATCATTTTGGAAGAGAGATTGCTTATAAATTTGAATTTAAGATGTTTGTGGTGTGGCTCCTAAAATATCATATACATATATTATTTTCGTACATGGAAAACATTGCTTCTTAAAAGTGCAAAAGATAATGTGTAGAAAGTTTATTATCATTATGAGGAGGAAATCACATGGATTCTAATATAAAACAATTGTGGCGTGGCTCCTAAAATTCTTAAATGCATCAAATTTCTTAACAGTTTTGTGCCAAAATAAAAATCAGAAATATGAGTATCTGAACCCATGGCAGGGCCTTTTGAGAACTTTGTTGATTGTTTAATGTTGAAAAATGACTGTTCATAATAATATTATTACTGGTTCATAAGCAAAGAAGCCATTAAGTCTAGTTTGTGTTTGTCTTCAATGCATTTCCTATACAATCATTGCTCAAGCAATATCTGACATGTTCTATAAACTGCATACACAACTAAGCAACAAACAATGTGTCATTGATAAAAGATTCTCACCTTAATTTATAAATCAAATAATTTGAGTACATTGCTTATCATCAAAGTCAAATTGTTCAAATTATGGGTAAATGATTTATAAAGTATCAAAAAAACGCAAGCCACCAATATGTGCACATGGCTTGGTGGTGGTGTTTTATTCAATCAGTTGAGCAGTGAATAATGTTGTCCATTCCCTACAAATATAACCCTCTTGCTTATTGATGTATTCTTTCAAACTAATAGATGTACAGGTGTTAATTAGTGGACATTTTGAATGAAAAATGAGAAATGGAAATGTAAAGCTTTTACTGTTAAAGAAACGGTTGAAACTTCAGATAGGATTAAGTCCGGTGTTAGACAATCACAAGTAGTTAAAGTTTTAGGTGTGATTGAATCAACAATCCAAGGATGGAAGAGGGATGAAGTAAAGCTAAGAGAGATGGTTGTGGATATGCATGCAAACAATAATAAAGTATTAAAAATCATGGATGAGTAAATTTAGCAGTGTTAAATTTATACAGACACCTATATTTAACCTTCAGACATACTGTTTCATCATTCATTACATTTTGCTATTTATTTTTCCATTGAATTCAGTCACATACCGATCTATGACAAAATTGCTGAATTTTTTTAATATGTGTGCTAATATTTTCGATGGAAATACTTATTCTGTAGATTCAATGTATATGATGAGATTCACGAGTTTTCTATTGCTCCCAACTACTATGTTATAGCAGGGTCATACAGTAACAAGGAAGATCAGTTACTAAGTAAATATTTAAAATAAGATGAAAATTGGTTGAAGTTAATTCATTTAAATTTGCATATACACTGTATTGTGTAGTGCATTACATTGACAGACATTAGTTCAGAATATGGCAATAGAATTTAGACATGATCAGTTACTTCCAAGTGGTAATATTGCAAAAACAAAAAAAATTTATGAAGAGGGTGCCATTGTCACATGACCAACTCTATGAGGGTCATTTGACCACATCTGATAAAGGTACCAAAAGATTGAAATAAACACAGCTGTGTATTCTTTAAAAATGATGTTATATCATAACTGTTATGAGCGACAAATATTTTTTATTTTTTCACTGTTTTGTTTTAAAAATATGTTAAGGGTAATTTTTTTAATAGAAAGGGAAGCAACCTTGATTATAATTAGAAAATCAATGACCTTGTATATAATACTATTTCAGGGAAGGTCATGAAACTGGTGCAGGAGAAACAAATTAATAAATCCAGCATATTGATTATTGCCAATCAAGGTAGGTTGTTTTGATATATTATTGCCAATCAAGGTAGGTTGCTGTGATATATTTTTACAGCTTTCTAAACCTCAATGCTTGTTTGATTTAAAATTTAAATACATGTGACTGAGCAATATGTTCAGCTTGAGAAAGATCAATAAAAATTTGCTAAATTTTGACTTCATTTTAATTTCTTTCATATGCTGTTTTAAGAATAGAAATGGAGAAAAATGATAAATATTGAACAATATTTCCATTTAGTACTGTTGTATGGGGATTTGAATTTCAGTAGCTAATATGCCTTCTATACTCCATGATTTCTCTTCTTTTAACCCAGTCATCCAACATGAGTGTATGTGGTATGGGGCAGTTGTTACATTAAAAAAATATACATTGTTTGTTTGTTAGGTTTTTTTTCTTGTGTTTTATTTCATTATATGCTATTGTAATGTAACATTGTATAATGGACATGACCTTGCCCAAAATCAAGTTTATTTTCTATTTGACCTGATTGACTTTATTTTATATGGATTTTTTAAAAATTTTATTCTGTAAGCCACTAATACATAGCTAAAATGTTCTATGTGTGTATGGGTTTAATATCACGATCATTATAAATGGAAGTAAATATGTTTATTTGGGTCTGGGTATAGGTTATTGGAATTCCTCTACAATTCAACTGGTGTACCTGACATTATCCAGGTTATATATTATAATTTTAGTAACTGACTCTTTAATAATAGCTAACATTTTATTTGTCAACATTAAGATTTTTCGTAAAGGTTATTTTTTTTTATTTGATAATTTTTTTAATCATAAATGTTAATTGTGACCTGAGGTCAAGTAGAGGTCTACATAATTTAGTCACTAGAAAGATTATTCATCTGTGCTTAAGATCTAACAGAATCAATTTGTATTATTGTTGCCTTCCGCAGTTCATTTAGCTGTAATTGTTTTCTTCAAATTTTTCAACTAATTTAATTTTTCTGGAAACAGAGTGTTCATTAAAAATAATATTATTGGACAGGGATATAAACTGGGATCTATAGTAAATTCAAATCTGGAATTATATTACTGTTTTTCAACAAAAGGCTGTTGGTACAAAATAAACACTAAAGGCCACCACAAGAACATGAACATCTTCAACATTTGACTTAAATTAGAATTTTAAATTAATAAGACTCGTGTCTTTAATTCTATGATTATTTTGGGATTTAATTCACAATACTGTGCTTTTTTTCATTTTCACTTTGTATTTTAGGGAAATAAATTATTTGTTGAATTTTACAAAGTTTGTTCCTTTCCAGTCATTTCTTTTACTTATTTTAAGAGCATAGATGTGTAACAGAGTAAAAAAAAAATAGTTCAAATGCAAACATGAAAGATTTTTTTATAGAAAAACTGGCTAGCATAAAACTATGTAAATGTTATTAATTTTTTTTAATCCAAGTTTTGATTCTTTTAAAAATATAGTTGTTAAACTCTTTGGTCACATAATGATTTTGTAGAGCACAATCTGCCAGTCTTGCCAATAAATTTTTTTTGATAGTGACTTTTTACATATGTGTTGATTCCTTTTTTGTGTGACTAAAAATATTACTGCCAGAATAGGGTTAGTGATTGCTACTCTTTTGTATGAGATATTCTTGTACATGCAAAGACAAAGAACTATGGAGTCAGTATACAAGCACTTGCAAGACATTTTATATTATTGGATTTCATTGCATAAGACGTGGTAATATATGAGTTATTATAATATCTTGTACTGATCTGTCTGGAGTGATTTGACCAAATAGAGAATGGAAGAAACTTGTATTCAAACACAAAAATCAGTTTGATGGTAATCCTTAATTGATGCAGCCTAATGAAATACATTTATTTACAACACTTCCCAGAGTTTGGAAATCACTATCACAGGCAAAAAGTATTTTACAGTGAATGACCATACAATTATATATTATCCACTAACAACTCTGTATTTTTAGCGAGGAATACAAACACCTGAAAATATGCACATGGTGAATTGAAAACATAGATGATTATTATGTCTCGTTAATGTAAGTATAGTTTTAGAAAAATATCAAGCATATATTGATGAGCAGATATATTGCTGTATTATATTGCTGTATGTTTAGATAGGCATTCAAAAAGAACGAAAGAACACTCAGATAAGGAATACATCATAGATTCACCCCATATAATCTTTAGTCACTTTGTGCAGTGTATGTACATGGGACCAATAACTCCTGGTCATTTCTCATCATGTTGACTAAGTGCAGGTCCAGTCTGGAGAATTTGGCCCATTAGAGCTATCATCCCACCAAGATTTTAAGCAGGGTCACCAAGAATCGGACATGGATCACTACTTTTTTTTATCACAACTCAGCTTGTGATTACATGAAAATTAGATAATAAATGTATCCCCAATTTTTTTTATTAATATTAAAATGTGATTGATAATTAATCTATTAACATTTTATTTAATTCTCTAAATACAAAATACAGTATATGAATTTTGGCAACAACAGAATTGACAAAAATTGGTACCCCTAAAAAAATTATTGAAACCATTGTATATATTTAAAGACTATCTTTGGCACTGGTGATTGCAACTACATGTTATTCCAAATGGAGGAAGAGTTTACTTGTGCTCTTTTCCTTTTTTGTGACATATAGGCATAGGTGACTTTTGAAGGTGTATGTAAGGAGAGAATTGTGCAATCATGTTCATTACAATTTTGGATGCATTCCTTTTTGATATTCTTATTTTCATATGTTGAAATGAGCCAGCTGATGTGTTTAATGTTGTGTTTAGCTAATAGGGAAAACATTTATTATGAGTGTGCTCATTGGATGAAGATATTATTCTGGGACTATTGTGAATTATTCAAACAAGATCTGGACAATGCAAGGACTGTTGGTACACCAGTTGATTCATGGCTCAGAAATTTATATGGAACTTTTCATTTCCTTTTACTTTAATGGAACTTTTTATGATTGATTTTGATTCAGTTCATAATGCTGGAAGTTCCTCTTAAATGTTAATTTTATAACAATGATAATTAAATTGTTCAAGTTTTACAAAACGTATTGGTTTTGGCTTTTCTGTTACTTAGTTGATGACAATAGTGTTGTAACAGTATCTAGTGGCCTTTTAAGTTAACTAAGCAAGATGTTCTCTCATAGATTCTAATTTATATACGTGTGTAAACAGACAAACATACATATTTTTTCACTTGGATGTGAACTATATGTTCTTGTTTGTTTGCAGGATCAAATCTTAACATCACCAATGCTGCACTGGAGGCTGGTTTTCAAGATATCATTTTTACAGAAAAGAATAGTGAAGATTTAAAGGTGCATTTGGTAGGTAGCTTCATGTTTAATTTAGTTTGGGATATAGTGATATCACTTATTTAAGAGTGTGCCAATTTTTGTGATTTCATTGTTGTCCCAGACAACAAAGTTTAACCATGAAAACTTGGTCAAAGAAGGAAACATCTCCTCCCAGTTTTAATGCTAAAGATCAACAAAGCAGTTTGATAAATCATCATCATTTCTCTGATCTGGTAAGGGAAGTTAGTTTGTACATGCATTTGTTTTATTTTGACCCTTATAAAACCACCAGAATTATCATGCAGTTTATATTGTTTCATTTCACAAATATTTATACAGTATCTGGTACCTATCATTTCCACTCACTGCCTTAAATCATTTTGTTGACATAAGAAGGGATAGAAAGAAATGGGTAAAAGCATAAGGTATCCAATCAATAGTATTACTTAAAATGAAAGAAAGAGTAAAAGATAATACAAGTATATGAAAATTAGATTTAATACGTATTCAGATCAATCATTCGTTCAGGTGAATCTGTTTGTTGAAATATTTAACTCCTTGTGAAAGCATGTTTCATTTTGCTCATGCATTCTTAGTAAATAATATGAGTGTAAATTTCTAGAATTATTGCTTGAAGCTTAATTACTAATGAAACTATAAATAGTTAATTTTATACAAGACAATAAATCATGATTTTGTTAATCAGGTCTGCTGGTAGACACAACTGTTTATGAGGTAAATAATCCAGAAATTGTTGAATTAAACAAGTCTAGCTTTCTCAAAGCTAAAATTTCTCAAAATTATGTCTTATGTTTCACATATTTTGCATGATCTGCTCTTATTCATTTGTATTAATTGCTTGATTGACAAAGTTTCAACTAAAGCCAGTAGGTTGAAGTTAATACATGAGGCAGACTCATATAAAGGAGTTGTTCCATTGTTTTTTTTAGTTTAGTTTGCATCTTTTCGCTTCGATGGGCTCAGAAAAACAAAATGTTGATGCTACATGCTAACTGCATCAGGCATGGGACAGCTGGTCACATTTTTGGTTTAGATATGAAATGATGACTGTATCCACATTGATTGGGATCTAAATTGAATTTTACCACTCTTAAGGGGATACTTATCAGTTATTATGTACTTTTGAGAAACATGTACATTGGTGAGAATGTTGGCATACCTCTATGATGCTTTGATGCAGTGTGGCTGACATTTCTTTGAACAACTTTGAAATAAGACAAGGGCCCCCACCCAATTATATGAAATTGTACTCAATATTGTGAGTAATAAATGTTGCTCCAGATTTGGATATCTTACATGATGTACAGATGTAGACTGCTGATTGGTCAGAATATTTTCCAATAAGAACTAGAGGAGAGTAACTGTTTATGATGGTGAGGCCAGACTCCATTCTTTTTACTCAAAATCTAGAGCAGTACAGATATGGAAAACCCTGATCTGCTCAGATATATGACCAAAGCTCTGGCTGTTTTATTATTCACGAGTAAATATGTAATTTCTAGGCAGAATTCAACATAATACTCACACACAACATGCACACACACACACACACACACATACACACACACAGAGTCATTTCCAGGTAGAATACATTGTAATAATTGGTTCCAGGTAGAATGCAGTGTCAGAAACAGTGCCAGGTAGAATACAGTGTGCAATTAGTTCCAGGTAGAGCAGTGTAAAAATCAGTTTCAGATATTTACATTAAGGTTATAAGTGTCCACACAATTAGTTTGTCTAGAATTTTTGATTTTTTAAACTACCTTTAAAATGTTTCTGAAATTGTCTTATGGAGTTTATCAGTTGTATACATAATGATTATTTTTCTTCACCATTTACCTACATATTCATGAAGTAAAACATGCATTATTAAAGAGAACAGGGTTATTTTCCTTTTGATTTTCTAGGTGTTACCAGTACTAATGAAAAGAAGAAAATCTTGGTACACTTCATTGATTCAGATGATGAAAAAAATACAGTGCAGCATTCTCTTCATTTTGTGTGATTGTTTCAGACGTAATGAAATATATGTACATATTTAATAATTTTAAAATCAATGAAAGTATATGAACATTTTGTGCCTAGATAGAGTGAATAGTTACATGAGTGATCAAGGAAGAAGGGCAGTATCATAGATCTTTACTTCACCTCAATTTTGTTAATCCAAATCCATTCATCCTACAGTGGAACTCACCCAGAAATTACTCTGGAGTCCTCCAGGTGGCATTTGTGTTATGGATCCTTTAGTCTTCTGTTGTTATAGTTTAACTCATTAGCAAAGCCTTCTGAACAGAGAACCAGTCTACAAATTCAATTACATATAAACACCATCTAGCATCTGATAAAAGGAATATGTGAGTGCCATTAGTTTCATACAACACCACCAATTTACTGCAGGTTATCCTTAATTATATGTATGTATTCTAGTCTGCATGTGGTTTAACCCAGTACTTGAATTGTATTTTAAAATATTATATGATTAAATAAGTTTGGCACATCTGTTGTAGAGTTAGCTTTGAATAACTCCCACTGCAAACAGATCAGGAGATATTGGAATCTGGTTCATTTGATTTGTGTCACTTATAATTTTTATGAGCATCCAAGATGTATCCAATTGGTTATTGAATCTGCCTCTTGTATTGATTTCTGAGAATCCATGTGGTTAATGAGTGTGTCATTTGTATTGATTTCTGAGCATCCAAGTGGTTACTGTATGTGACCACTTATAAATTTTATGAGCATCCAATTGGTTACTGTATGTGTACCGCTTATAAATTTTATGAGCATTCAACTTGTTGCTGAGTGTGTACCACATATATTAATTTCTGAGCATCCAGAGGGCTACTGAGTGTGTGCTACATGTATTTAAAAAATGGTGCAACTTTTATTGATTTGGTTTGCTTTCTTGCTGCACAGAAAATGGCCCAAAAATTTCCAGCCTGTCGGGTCCAGGGCCGTACATTAAATTTATTTGACTGGACATGTATCAATCCAGGAAATGAAGAACATTTACAGCAGGAGATGAGTATACTGGGACAATATGAACAAAAACAATGGCATGATGGTGAGCTAGTTTAGGTAGAGTTAGTGGTGATTAAATTGTTGATTCTAATCAGATCATTTTAGCATCATTAAATTCATTAAAATTTCATTTATTTTCTGCATATTTCTGAAGTGTTGCAAATAAATGAATGTCAGTCATCTTATGTATTTTAACAAGAATCAGATTTTTCAGAATTCAATTTTCTCAAAAAAATTGGCATAACATTAATTTTTGCTAATACTTTAGCGACTGAAAGTTCTTTAAATAATCTTTCCTCATAAACACACACACACAGACACACATCATTAGGAAGCTACCATAATTATTTTTGGAAAGATAAAATTCCTCTTTTAATTGCCAGATTTTTATGCCACCATTTCTAAAGACATTTCTATACAAATATCATAAAGACATATGAGCTTTAATTATCATCTTGCCTAAATCTCATACAGCAGTCAGTTCTGGCTCTAGAATTTTGCTGCTCTTTCAGATTTTCAGATTTTTATGATTTCATCAGTATTTATCAATTACTTTTTAAACAATTTTCAAGATTTTATAGTTTTTCTTTCTATATTTATTTTATTATGCAATCTTTATTCATTTTTGCATTTAGTTCATGTATTTTCATGTATACACTTGGTTTTGTTTTGCAATTAATTTGAGGTCTGATTCATTTTTGGAAATGAGAGCATCAAAAGTAAGCCTGTTTTTGTTTTCTGGCTTGTTTATAAAACCATAAATGGAGAAATTATTATTATCATCATGTGCATATATGTAAATTAATTTAATTATGAAATGTATAAAATGAAAATTTAAGAAGAACTGATATTATTTTTTAATTCAATGCAAAATAGTTCCAAAAGTTCTATGACAAGTCATAAAGATTAAAATATTCTGAATAAGTTCCAGATCTTTGAATGAACTGGTCTGCCAACAGCCCTGATGTATCACAATAGCATTGTCCAGAACTCTGAATAATTCACACTAGTCATAGAATAATATTTTAGTCCAGTTAACTCTTTGTAATTCCAACAAATAATCAGAACAAATGTTTCTTCTCAGATATTATATGATAACAATATCAAATACATCTGCAGACTGATGTTACAACAAGAGTAATCCTATAATATGATTTTCTGCTACTATGTGTTATTTTTCAAATGCCCCACGTCATAAAAGAACTCGCCTGACCATTCCATCAAATGGGAAATAATATCATTCTTCTAAGAACCCACTTTACTGGCTTTTCCAGTGGGAAATGACCCCAAACTCATAAACAGGTTTTATTATAAATATTATTATTAATGATTGTAAGCATCTATTTATAGAATTAATGCAACATCCTTAAAATAGAATCATTACCCATGGACAAACAATGAGATATAATACATCTTGTTTATTGATGATCACTACAGTTTTTAGTCACAAACAAAACTTACACACAATACAGATACACATAACAATCTTAATCTGCTAACACATATCACCCAGTAAAATCTTTTTTTATTCAGATCAGCTAACACATATCACAGCCAGATCTTTGTATGTCTTTGTCTTTTTACAGTTGGAAATTTGATATATATGGTAGATAATTGTCTTATATTATTTTTCATCAGATCCTCCACTGACTTTTTTTGGAATTATTACCCCAGGATCCATGGTGGGCTCATTTTTTCTTAGGTATTTAGTCAACCAGCTGATGACTCGCAGGAGCTTTTATACTAAAGGACGGGTGGACTGGTTTCTGTTCCTTAGTCCTACGAACTACAAGGTACAAATGGATCATTATGTCTCAGTCTTGCTGAAAGAATTATGTAATAACCTTTAGATATCTGTGAATCCATACAATTTTGTAAGTGCCATAGTTAATTACACATTCACTGTATTTATTGGCAGTAAACATTCAGTATTTTGCATTGCCATGTTAATTTTCATATTCTTTAAAATGTGCCCTTTGATGGTATTAGAGTGTATACAGTGTGATGTTTGTTAAATTTTTCTTCATATTGATCAACATAATATGCCATACAGCACCAGTCAAGAAATGAGGCGTTTTTTAATTACCATTCTGACTTTTTTAAGGATGACCGCTTAGGTATAGAGTTTTTTTTAAAAAAAAAATTATCAATCAGTCTGTCTGTTGGCATGTTTGTAGTGCAGATGTTGAAGTTCATTATTAATTTAACATTTTGTTAGAAATGGTACATTACCTGCTATTATTGCATTGCTTTCCATTTTTTGGAATTGTAGTTCCCAGTCCAAGCTAGTATCCCTCCTTCAGTTAGTAATACATGGCCAAAATAGAAAAGAAGATTATCCCAGTCCAATTTTTTTGTCACAGTTGAGATGCAGAATGCCATCCTTATTCTTTATTTAATGATGCATACATTACACATATGCCATCCGTTTTCTTCATTGGATGATGCATACATTACACATATGCCATCCTTTTTCTTCATTGGATGATGCATACATTAAATATTTGCCATCCATTTTCTTTGGATGATGAATACATTACATTGCCATCCTTTTTCTTCATTGGATGATGCATACATTAAACATTTGCCATCCTTATTCTTTATTTAATGATGCATACATTACACATATGCCATCCTTTTTCTTCATTGGATGATGCATACATTACACATATGCCATCATTTTTCTTCATTGTATGATACATACATTACACATATACTATATTGCTCATTAAAAATTATTTGCCTTTATTTTCATTTTTAAATATCTTTCTGACATTTCACCTGCATTTTTTGTATCAACTAAATGTTTGTCTCTTCTATCAATGCTTTGAGTGTTATCCGTGTTCTTTTTTTGTAAATTTATGGGGGGGGGTTTGCATCTTTCTTAGCAAGCAGTTCTTTGTTAAATTGTAGTCCCCTTCATTGTTTTTCCTGTTAGGGTAAGTATTGCCAATCCTTTTCTGTTTCAGAAATTGTACTCTTGCATGATGTTTTTATCGTCTAATATTACAAATGGAGCATATGAAGACCATATGAAGACCATGTTGGACACTCAGCAAAGAATTCTTGCAGCTCCTTGATTTATTTAATATGCAGCAGTGGACTTGAGCACACTTACTCCTCTTTTTTGCAGACCTTGCCAGGACAATGGCAGCACTTTCCAAGTTCCATTAAGCAAACAATCATGATTATGCCCAAGATTTAATAATTTCTACGTCATTTATGTAACCCAAGTTGCTGACCATGGGAATCCAGCTGGAGAAGCCCCAAGCAAAAATAGTGGTAGGTACTGACACCAGTGCGCACAGTGGGGGTGCCCACATGTTGCTGACCTGTGGGAGCCAGTTGAATTCCCTCTACTCATCAACATCCTAGGAATGAAAGCTGTCAACAATGCCTTTCACTTCAGAAAAGATGGCCCTCATTTGGTCTGAAAACTTTATAATAGTGACCTAAATCCTCAAAGAGGGAGACACAAAATCACCCAACCTGTGTGTTCTGATTTGGCAGTTTCTTCGTTGATGCAATAATCTCCTTCTCAACATACAAATCAGACACATTCCTGGCAGACTCAGTGTCTTGGCTGAGACTCTATTAAAAAGTGGCCAAGTCATTCCCATGGAATGGTCTCACCACTAATCAGTCTTCTTTCAGATTTGCACACTTATGTGATGCCTGATAATTGACCTCTTGGTGACAAGGTGGAATCATTTGCTACCCACCTCCCCAGTTCCAGACCTGATTACTTGGAATTTGATGTCAATCATTCAGGAGTATTTATGGGGATTTGCCTGCCCTCCTACAATGCTGGGGTCTGAATGGCAACATGAATCTGATAGCCCTCTCAGACGGACAAATCCTGGGTCACCGATCTACTTATTCTAGTGATATATATGCCTGATAGCCCTCTCAGACGGGACAAATCCTGGGTCACCGATCTACTTATTCTAGTGATATATATGCCTGATAGCCCTCTCAGACGGGACAAATCCTGGGTCACCGATCTACTTATTCTAGTGATATATATGCCTGATAGCCCTCTCAGACGGGACAAATCCTGGGTCACCGATCTACTTATTCTAGTGATATATATATGCCTGATAGCCCTCTCAGACGCGACAAGTCCTGGGTCACCGATCTACTTATTCTAGTGATATATATGCCCTGGAAGATTCCGGTCAACCCCTATCTTCTCAGCAACCATGATCATAAGTGTTTCTTCCCTGCTTTGACCTTCCTTTTCTTCTAAATGTTCGTCTCTTACCAGTATAGCTTGTGAGAAAAACAGTTCAGACCTTCAAATGTGGAGAGAATCTCAAGAATAAGAAGACCCTCAGCTCAGAAGGTTCATGTGGGAAAGTGGCATGTTTTTAGGAACTTGTGCCATACCAACAACATTGTCCTTCTGCGTGCCTCTATCCCTCAACTTGCCAACTGTTTCTCTGGCTCTTTGAGTAGAAACAGTAGGGTCCCAATGTCTAACATAGGCTACCAACCCATGATATTAGACACATTCCAGCATCATGACAGACAAGTTTTGGGGCGGGATATAGACCTATCAAATCTTTTTGGTAATATTGGTCTCAGTCAACCAACATCCCTAATTTTATCTTCAAATTGAAAAAATCATGGGTTGTATGTAATATGGCTCAATTTGAATCCATTGGAACTTTTATCTTTCCTTTCGCTAAAGTCACTATCATCCAGGTCATGTTTCCTGATAGCTTTAACAGCTGCATGTCCTTTATGTTGACCCAACTTGAGGATTTAGTGGTTCTCTTGACACAACTTGTAGCCCAAAATAGGTTACTGTTTGTTGGTAATCAAAGATTTATCACTCACTCTCTTTATTCCATAGACAGGTCAAGAAGAGCAGCCATGTAAGATTCTGTTCTCAAGCATTAATTTGAGGTGCACAAGTTGTGGCACACACAAATACCTATTTCTTCTTGTGTGAGCTGGATATCATGCTTAAAGCCCTCTCTTTGTGGCTGAAGTGAATCTGATGCTTGGTGTACTTTGGTGTCTCACCAGATCAGAGTTACCTCATGCTCAAGCAATTTCTTTGAGCCTAGCATTCAAATACAATGTTCCAACCCGAGACATAATAGAAACTGTTGGCTGGCATGCGGAGTCAATCTTCTTGAGCTGCCATTTCAGAGATTTGGCATTGCAAAGGCAACCTCAAATCTGGTAGGTCCAGTGGCAACAGTACAGAGAGCCTGTTAGCTTTGCTGGATTCTTTGTTTAAATTTTGTAGGTTAGAAGATTTCAATAATCATATTAACCATGTACATGTATAAGGGTCAAAGGTTAAGTGACCCCAGGCTGTGTTGCTTATAGAATGAGGAGAATGGGTTATCGTTCACTTGGGGTAATTCATCTCTTTTTCCCTAGAATGATATCCAAGGTAGAGGTCGGATGCTCAGCATCCCCTACTCCTATTTAATCTCTAAACGTAATGTGATTGGGTAATGTATTTGAAGGAAAAAGTAAATTTTTAAGTAAATTATATACTTCAAGAATACTTAACCGATCACATTACCTAAAATTCCTCCCAACCACCCTGCCATGTAAGCATCCAAGTTGGTATCTCATTCAGCTAAAAACTGGCAATGCCTTGGGATACTAAGGGGAAGTGATGGACAAGAGTTATTGCCCTTTGTCTATTAATATAGACATGGAAAGAATTTTCCTTCCTTTAGTTGTCCTGGGTTCATGAGGTAGCAGGTTAATACGTAATATAATTGGGTAAGTATTCTCAGAGAAACATAATTTACTTAAAAATTTTCTATTCATATCTGAGCTAAATCCAGCTATCACATAATACGCACTGTATATTCATGTATGAGTGGGATCCAGTTGGAAACAGCATATGACCTGATCTGTCATCATGCAGTGCATCAGCATATCAGAATCTATGTTGTTCATTATGTTAATTAATCCTGTCAGACATAGATGTGGCATATTATTATTAGGTGCTGGCAGATCAAAATCATGTTGTACTGAGTTGTCCTAAGAAACTGCAGAGACCTAGTTCTGCCAGCACATTATGCAGTGGCAGATCTATGTTAATGTTTTTCTTTTGAATATGACTTAAACATTTTTGCATGACCCAATTTGTAGCATATGTAGTACACAATTTGCATGATGCAATTTGTAGCATATAAAGTACACAATTTGTATGGACCGATTTGTAGCATATGTAGTACACAATTTGCATGGACCGATTTGTAGCATATGTAGTACACAATTTGCATGGACCGATTTGTAGCATATGTAGTACACAATTTGCATGGACCGATTTGTAGCATATGTAGTACACAATTTGCATGGACTAATTTGTAGCATATGTAGTAGACAGTATGTATGACCCAATTTGTAGCATATGTAGTACACAATTTGCATAATATGATTTGTAGCATATGTAATACACAATTTGCATTGACTGATTTGTAGCATATGTAGTACACAATTTGCATGGACCGATTTGTAGCATATGTAGTACACAATTTGCATGGACCGATTTGTAGCATAAGTAGTACACAATTTGCATGACCCAATTTGTAGCATATGTAGTACACAATTTGCATGGACCGATTTGTAGCATATGTAGTACACAATTTGCATGGACTGATTTGTAGCATAAGTAGTACACAATTTGCATGGACTAATTTGTAGCATATGTAGTACACAGTATGTATGACCCAATTTGTAGCATATGTAGTACACAATGTGCATGGACTGATTTGTAGCATATGTAGTACACAATTTGCATGGACTGATTTGTAGCATATGTAGTACACAATTTGTATGGACTGATTTGTAGCATATGTAGTACACAATTTGTATGGACTGATTTGTAGCATATGTAGTACACAGTATGTATGACCCAATTTGTAGCATATGTAGTACACAATGTGCATGGACTGATTTGTAGCATATGTAGTACACAATTTGCATGGACTGATTTGTAGCATATGTAGTACACAATTTGCATGGACTGATTTGTAGCATATGTAGTACACAATTTGCATGGACTGATTTGTAGCATATGTAGTACACAATTTGTATGGACTGATTTGTAGCATATGTAGTACACAGTATGTATGACCCAATTTGTAGCATATGTAGTACACAATGTGCGTGGACTGATTTGTAGCATATGTAGTACACAATTTGCATGGACTGATTTGTAGCATATGTAGTACACAATGTGCATGGACTGATTTGTAGCATATGTAGTACACAATTTGCATGGACTGATTTGTAGCATATGTAGTACACAATTTGCATGGACTGATTTGTAGCATATGTAGTACACAATGTGCATGGACTGATTTGTAGCATATGTAGTACACAATTTGCATGGACTGATTTGTAGCATATGTAGTACACAATTTGCATGGACTGATTTGTAGCATATGTAGTACACAATTTGCATGGACTGATTTGTAGCATATGTAGTACACAATTTGCATGGACTGATTTGTAGCATATGTAGTACACAATTTTTATGGACTGATTTGTAGCATATGTAGTACACAATTTGCATGACCCAATTTGTAGCATATGTAGTACACAATTTGCATGATGCAATTTGTAGCATATGTAGTACACAATTTGCATGGACTGATTTGTAGCATATGTAGTACACAATTTGCATGGACTGATTTGTAGCATATGTAGTCCACAATGTGCATGGACTGATTTGTAGCATATGTAGTACACAATTTGCATGGACTGATTTGTAGCATATGTAGTACACAATTTGCATGGACTGATTTGTAGCATATGTAGTACACAATTTGCATGGACTGATTTGTAGCATATGTAGTACACAATTTGCATGGACTGATTTGTAGCATATGTAGTACACAATTTTCATGGACTGATTTGTAGCATATGTAGTACACAATTTGCATGACCCAATTTGTAGCATATGTAGTACACAATTTGCATGATGCAATTTGTAGCATATGTAGTACACAATTTGCATGGACCGATTTGTAGCATATGTAGTACACAATTTGCATGACCCGATTTGTAGCATAAGTAGTACACAATTTGCATGGACTAATTTGTAGCATATGTAGTACACAGTATGTATGACCCAATTTGTAGCATATGTAGTACACAATTTGCATGGACCGATTTGTAGCATATGTAGTACACAATTTGCATGACCCGATTTGTAGCATAAGTAGTACACAATTTGCATGGATTAATTGTAGCATATGTAGTACACAGTATGTATGACCCAATTTGTAGCATATGTAGTGCACAATTTGCATGGACTGATTTGTAGCATATGTAGTACACAATTTGCATGGACTGATTTGTAGCATAAGTAGTACACAATTTGCATGGACTAATTTGTAGCATATGTAGTACACAGTATGTATGACCCAATTTGTAGCATATGTAGTACACAATGTGCATGGACTGATTTGTAGCATATGTAGTACAAAATTTGCATGGACTGATTTGTAGCATATGTAGTACACAATTTGCATGGACTGATTTGTAGCATATGTAGTACACAATTTGCATGGACTGATTTGTAGCATATGTAGTACACAATTTGCATGGACTGATTTGTAGCATATGTAGTACACAATTTGCATGGACTGATTTGTAGCATATGTAGTACACAATTTGCATGGACTGATTTGTAGCATATGTAGTACACAATTTGCATGGACTGATTTGTAGCATATGTAGTACACAATTTGCATGGACTGATTTGTAGCATAAGTAGTACACAATTTGCATGGACCGATTTGTAGCATAAGTAGTACACAATTTTCATAACTCACTGTGTAGCATATTAACCATGATCTTTGCTGTTAATATTTGACATTTTATAAAAGCAGCTAAAAGAATAGTGGACATTTAATTCTAGTTTTATAACAATTTATGGTCTTTTTCTTTGCAGTTTTTGGTGAAAGGAAAACTAGATCATGATTTTAAGAACTATGGGCATATGTCAATCATGGTGAATGTATTGTACGATTGGAAAGTTCTCTTGAAGGTAACATTGATATAGAGAGCTTTGTAATTGTGTGCCATTTTTATTGACCCTACCTTTTGTTATTTAATTTATTAGATCTGAACCTGTATTGTCAAAACTGTTTGAGAAAGAAACTCTAGATGAAGCTCAAAGTCCTACAACTAAGACAGTTTATATATAATTAAGTTAGAGTTATATGACCTCATTCACCCTCCTTGATTGCTTACTTTCACTGACAAAGATGTTTTCCAAGTATCATATCTGATTTTAAGCTTTAGCATCAACTTTCTTGGTTAAGAAAATTTTTACAGTAAGCATTAAGTTCTTGTGATGTTGATTTTATATTATATATATTGGCAGATGACCTTATTTATGACACTAAGAAGACCAGCAGTTATTTTTAATATATTGGTTTTGAATAATGAGACAGTTAAAGTAAATTACAGTTAAACCCAGTTATATCGATTATGTCAGAGGTGTTATAAAAAAAGATAACATGACCAGGTCCCAAGAAATCAGGGTTTAGTTGATAAATCTAATGCAGAACAATGTTTATGCATCTCAAGTACCAAAAATGAGGAGTTTTATTTCTGAAAACAATTTTCATTTCCAATGCACAATAAAATAATTATTCAGTCCTGCCTGGTTAAAGAAAAAAAGATTTGAGGTCTTTTAAATGAGATTAAGTAACAAGTTACATATTTTTACAACTATAAGTTACTGCAACAATGTCAGTAGTTTAAAGTTGTTTTTATTTCCTATGAATATCCCAGGCCAACTGAAGTACATTTACATGTAAGAATATCTATCTATTTTTTTTAAAAAAGTGTTTTCTTTTGTTTGAGTTGACTTGTGACTAGCAGGAAAATGTAACTGACCAATATTGTGCGTGAAAATCAGTCTTTTTATGATCACCAGAGGTTCCTTTACACCAGTATATGCCGGTTTTTACTAATACATTTTTGCTTCTGTAATTGAAAAAGACAGGGCTGTCAGCATTCATGTAACAACAAACTTAAAATATATTTCAATTCTTTAATGTTAACTGTCTCAACATCAAATTCTGTATGAAGCCAACTTATTCCATTCATGCAGTTAGAAGACAACATATTCCATTCATAAGTTAGTAGTCACATATTCCTCCCGGCTTTGATCAGTGATTGACAGCAAGAACACAACACAAGAAGGAGAGATGGCTAGTCTTTTTGATGGATTGCAAACTTTGAAATTCAAGATATAAACAACTCAAACGAAAGCATACTTCTTTCTGTTTCAATTTTTAATCCTATTTATTTCATTCTGGTTTATTCCATTTGTGTTGAAGAATATGTAATCATTGTACAGTGATCACCATTTTCATAAAAAAAAAATGGGCACTATAGACTTTTTTACAATATCGTTGGTGCTTTTATTTACTCTTGTTCAAAACAAATTAATGACAATTGTGGGGGTTAAGGGTGGGGCAAGATCAGATTTGTGATGCTGTATGGGACAAACTATACTGTCGTGGTGTGTACATTCGATAAGGTCCATTTTGAATGCAGCTCATGTAAAGGTCAGAAATGCATTAATTCATTCCCTTTTTTGTTTACATGATAATTTTCTCCACACTCTGTGTAAGTGATAAGCCATGTATTGATGAGATTGGTTGATTAGCATTTGTACCGTTAAAAGTCGGTCTTGTACAGACTTTTTCCATCTTTGGCAGTATGAGGTACCAGTAATAGCGGAAATGCCAGGTATTTCTTGAAAAATTTCTCCGAGATGGACATTAAAAGTTGCATTTCATCAAATTAAGCGGGTCCATATGTTACTTTGGACTAAAATTTATGCCCCAAATAGCTGGGTTATCATTTTAACAGGGGTCGAGATAAGCAAGGAAAAAATTAGCATAACAAGGAAGGATTTTGTTGAGACTGGACCAAATTGCTTGACATACATGGGTTCTCAAGACAACTGAGGTCAAGATCAGTGGGTTTGACTGTACCCCAACATTTCTGGTCATACCTGTCACCTTAACATGTATGTGGCAGAAAGATGCCAAATATTCCTGACATTGTGAAGTTTTAAACATCATTATTTGTGATCCCCTTCAGCACACATTTTTAAAAATTAATCTAATTGTTTTACATCTACTTTATGATATGCACAGAAAGATTAGGGCTCATGCTCTGCTGTGCAGATATGTCCTCACAGTAACACAGTATGACAGTAGCACTTAT
Organism: Potamilus streckersoni; assembly: GCA_016746295.1. Taxonomy (NCBI): domain Eukaryota; kingdom Metazoa; phylum Mollusca; class Bivalvia; order Unionida; family Unionidae; genus Potamilus; species Potamilus streckersoni. Next base: position 4,110,956 of record JAEAOA010002356.1, read on the forward strand.
GCTGCATTGTGCAGACCTGTCTTTACATTAAACCACAGACGGATTGGTTCTCATGCTGCACTGTACAGAACTTCCTTCACATTAATGCACATACAGATTAGGGTTCATGCTGCACTCTGCAGATCTGTCCTCATTAATGTACTGATAGACTTGGCTCATGCTACACTGTGCAGATCTATCCTCATAGTAACACAGTATGACCTTATGGCACATGCTGCACTATGCAGATCTGTCTTCACATCAATGCACAGACAGATTAAAGCTCATGCTGAACTATGCAGATGTCTTCACATCAATGCACAGATTAGGGCTCATGCTGCAATGTGCAGATCTTACTTCTCATCAATGGACAGACAGGTTAGGCTCATGCTACACTATGCAGATCTGTCTTCACAGCAGTTCACAGATTAGGGCTCATGCTGCACTATGCATATATCTTTACATCAATGCACAGACAGATTGGGGCTCATGCTGCACTGTGCAGATCTGTCCTCACATTAATGCACAGACAGATTAGGGCTCATGCTGTACTATTCAGATCTGTTGTATTTATGCAGTATGACATAAGGGCTTATGATGCACTTTGCAGAACTGTCTTCACATTGATGTAGACAGATTAGGGCTCATGCTGCATTGTGCAGATCTGTTCTCAAATTAATATGCTGACAGTTTATGCTCATGATGCATTCTGCAGATCTGTCTTCACATTAATGTGCTGACAGTTTGGGTTCATACAGTACTGTGCAGATCTGTCTTCACTTCAATGCACAGACAGATTGGACTCATGCTGCACTGTGCAGATCTCCTCACGTTAATGCAATATGACATTATGGTTCATGCTGTTACACCCTACAGATAAGCCATTCCATTCATGTGCTTGGCTTGTACTGCTGTAATATACAGATCTCTTAATATTGCACTGACAGATTAGGGATCATGTTGATGCACTACACAGATCTGTCATCCCATCAATGCACTGAGAGATTAAGGCTCATGCTGCTGCAAAAATTAGTTGACTATTGCATTGTTCTTACCCATGAGTTAATATGGTCACCATTTTGGGAATGTGTCTTATGCAATGACCTTGTCTGTCCATCTGTCCATTAAGTTTTTCTATCATCTATCTGTCCATTAAGTTTATCTATCATACATGATAAGTTCTACAGCTCACCATGCCAATAAAGAGCTTTCATTTGGGGTAAAGAAGCCAATTGATTTCAGAGCCAAAAGGTCAATTGTCAAATGTGCTCTGACCCAAAGAAAAACAGTTTCTACACAAGAGCATTACTTATACATCACATATCTGGACAATGACTAATGAGAAAATTATGGTTTCTGTACACCATAACTTTAGTTCAAGACAACATACCTTGACCAGAGGTTCAGGTCATTGAAATCAGTTTGTCTCCAGGGATGTATAATATGCTGCTCTCAGTCTCTTGATCAATTTTAGCTATCTTGGACCATATTTCATCCAGCACTCATGGTATGTGGTTACATCTCCAACTAAACTAGGTCATTGTGATCACATTTTCATGCCTTTGTGATTTTTGTATTTAGTGTTCAGTTGGTCATGCCATCAATCTCTCTAAGCCTATTTCATCTTCATAAAATTGGCATGTGGATGCATCTCAAGGAGAGTAACTCAACCACACCAAAAACATTCACTATGAACTGATAATTTCAAGTCTATAATTTCATTTGGAGATATCAGTTGTTATGTTCTGGGGTGTGCCAAAGTAATGATGTCTGTTTATTCTAAGTATTTGATATTTGTTTTTTAACAGAATGATAATGTAAAAATCTGATTTCATTGTTTCAGCTTCCAGATGTCAGTTTTAGCCCTCCAATATGTGATGTAAAGTTTAAGAAAGAGGAGGTAAGTTTGGTTATTAACTAGTCCTTAACATAAGGCCATAGAACACAATTAATTTTACTATATAGTCTCTACATTTGTTTCTCAGTAGTGAAGTTTCCACTGTGTGACAATCATTACAAATCATATGTTAATCTAAAATACATTCAAAGATGACTTTACGGTGAAGTTCTTGTCAAGGGTTGACCTGCATTTTTTTGAAAGGCTGAATTGTAAACAAAACACCATGCAACGGAACACAGATTTCACTTCCGGATCATCACCATGACCTTATTACTCAATGTGCACTGTCGCCGAAATACACACAGACAACCACACCATAAGCTCACATTCTAAAGAATAAACAATTGCCTTTAAATCCTTACCAAGAATGCCAAAATCTGACTCTAGTATCACCACCAAACTTAGACAGGAAAAAGTGATCTAAAAAATAGACTGGGACTACATTCATGGGTACTGAACCGGATTTTATTAATTGTGTACTGATGCCATAATGACTCAAGGGGAGGTAAGTTTGGTTATGGACTGTGGTCCTTAACATAACTACACAAGGGGAGGTAAATTAGGTTATTGACTTTGATCCTCACCACAACTACTCAGCCTTCCTATTTTTAATTACAGGATATATTTACTGTACTGTGTGCACATTTTAACACTTTTTGTTAATTATTGGGGCCCAGAGTGGTCTAAAGCACTGTCCGTTATGGATTACTGCCATCTCACCTCTGTGTGGGTTCAAGTCTAGGATTTGGCAAATGTAGCTATGTGAGAAAGCTTGCCAGTAGCTTCTCGTGGGTTAGTGGTTCTTTCCGGTGATTTCCCAGTTTTTTCCTCTATTAATACTGGCCGCCATATATAGCCTATTGTGTGCTGAAAAATGGCGTTAAGCCCAATAACAACAACATTGCTATTTATCAATGGTGTATGAAAAATTTGATGCTAGTGGTACAATTAATTATGTATGAAAATGTATAGGGTATTTGTTGTTGAAAGACACCTAGTGAGGAACCTCAACTACTACAGCTGGTAAAGAGTTCTGAAGAATAATTGAGATTAAATAGAAGCTGATTGAGTTATTTGTTGGGAAATTAGAGAGGCTACAACGATACATATCCAGATTTGGTAATGTGTGAAAATTTTGGGATTTATGATGAAGATCTGTGTAGTTGTTTTGACTGGTAAGTCCAATTAACATTAGGTCCCCAGTATTGCTGCCATGATCTTATCGTTCACTATTGCACCGACAAAGCATATTGACCATCCTACCTCTCTTCTCATCTTTTGTACTACCATGCTTTTTGCCTCGTACATTTATAAATAGTGAAAAATACCTCGGCCAGTTGGTACATCTACACTGTTGTTTTAGTTTTCTACTTTCTTTTCTCAAATCATACACCATAAAATGTGCCTCTTTATGAAAACATAGCCATTTGTTCCACATAACCATTGTTAATAAATATACCCCATCTCTAATTCCTAGATTCTTTTGTTTTTCAGTTACAGTTTGGATCAACTGTAATTAAAAAAAGTGAAATTGTTTTTGTACAGTTGACACCAAAGGCCAACCTTTTTCAAGAGGAACTGCTGAAAGTTGATGAAATCAGTGCATTTTGTTTGTTTCTTGTGCAGCTGTTGGCGAAGAAGCACCATAGACTCATACCAAGAATGGAGTGAGTTCCAAGAGATACAATTTCTTAAAATTATTTATTATTTTTCTCTCATTCATGAATGTTACCAAATGCAGACATAAAAAGTGACTAGTTGGAGCAGATGGTTTTATGTTAGGGTAAAAATATATTAAATTTTGAATAAATGGGACATTTTTAAAAGGGCCTTTGTGACTTATGTGCAGGAGACCAGTATAGAAGGTTGGCAATCAATTCATTCCACCCATTTATCTATAGTCATATCTAAGGTACACACAAAGTCAACTGACAATGGATGCAGTTTAAGAGGGAAGTAAAGTGTATTTGAGAGAGATGTAAGACAAAAAAATACATGTGCCCTACCAAGAAAGTCATAAACAGGGCGCCATGTTATGAATACTGTACTGCAAAAAATATATAAACAACCCTGCCAATCTGTTTATTTACCACCAGGATGTGTAAATATATAGTTGAGCATTTTTGATTGTAGAAGGTTTTGGGAGCAACGGTAGTCATTTGTTTGGCAGCCTGAAATATCTGCATGGGAACAAATTTTGAAGCTGGATGATCAGAGACAACTATAGATTTTCAAACATTTTTTTGCCTATGTTTATTAGAACTGTATATTTCCATGTTTCCCTTGAGTTTGTACTAGATGACCATTTTACATAACATAAACAGAAACTTGAGTATACCTCAACAGAATCTTTGAAAAGTAGATACATATTCATTTGAGTAGGTATTGGGTACATAACAGGAATTTAACATGATAACACTTGACTTTGATCTCATTTTGATTTAATGTTTATTTTTATCAGAGCTTTAAAGAGGTGATTTACCTTGTATAAAAAGGTGTGTGTGGCTCTGTGTCATCGTCGTCAATCCCTTAACCTAAGAGGTTGCTAGGGCACCACAGTTGACTTTACAACCAATTCTCTCCATCTTTCCATGTTCTCTACTGCCCTTTGGGAATCTCCAAAACATTTAATTTTTTATGACATTCCTAATAAAAGGGCTAAAGTTCTCTGTTTAAATAATATATGTACCCTACCAAGAAAGTCATTAAAAGGTTAGTAAATTGTGTGTGTGCTACAGTTCTCAGAAACATTGTATGTATGTTTGTTAATCTAGGGTAAAATTGTTATACCTGGATGGCTTATAAGACTTTTACAAGGGTACTGGGTACAATTGTTACACCTGGATGGCTTACATGACCTTTACAAGGGTACTGGGTACAATTGTTACACCTGGATGGCTTAGAGGATCTTTACAAGGGTACCAGGTACAATTGTTACACCTGGATGGCTTACATGACATTTCCAAGGGTGCAAGGGTACTGGGTAAAATTGTTACACCTGGATGGCTTCTAGGACTTTTACAAGGGTACTGGTACAATTGTTACACCTGGATTTCTTACAGGACCTTTACATGGGTACTGGATACAATTGTTACACCTGGATGGCTTATAAGACCTTTACAAGGGTACTGGGTATAATTGCTACACCTGGATGGCTTAGAGGATGTTTACAAGGGTACTGGGTACAATTCTTACAATGGCTTATAGGACCTTTACAAGGGTACTGGGTACAATTCTTACGCCTGGATGGCTTATAGTACAAGGGTACTGGGTAATATTTGTCTGTTGATAATAAATTTTAATAAGGGATACATATAGTTTTGTATGTACATTTTAAAGGTATTCTGACAAAAGCACATACAGTATTGAATTGTGCTTGACCTTTTGAACTGTTTCACAAAGGACTGTTATTTTCTTTTTTAATTACCATTTATATGATTTATGTATATATTGTTTCCTCAGTGTTGAAGTATTTTTTTTATCTTTTCTTACATTTGGCTATCAATTTCCTTTTTCCTTTGTAAAGACAGGTCCAGTCAAGTAATATATATTGTAAAGTAACTGTTCAAATATCAGTACAAGATGGTGTAATAGTCAGATAGTAAGAAAAAAATATATTTTGAGACAGCAAGCTTGGTCTAGTACATATACTATAAGTAACTGATAATGTTTCACTGTGAAAACATCAATATGAAGAGAATAAAAGCACAAAGTTTTCATTAACATCACTCAATTCCCACCTTTCCCTTTTCTTCTCTGAAAATTTTTCTGTTCTGTTTTTGACAGTTTCTCATTCATTGGTGATATTTCTCTCATCCCTGGTTGTCTCTGAAGCAGATTTTTAATGGATTGAGTGATTTGAAGATCTTGCATGGCTACATATATTTATGGAATTTTCTGTGCATTTTCTGTAAATGATCGATTATATTATATGATTAATTTGTGATTGACTTAAGTATTGAATCTACCAGTTAACTACCTACAATACTCTTTGTTAGCTTATATTTGACTTCAATAATTTAGTCAATTTTGCTTTTTATAATTCATTGTTACAATTTATAAACTGCTCTGGTGGCCTAGTGGTTAGAGCGTCCACCTCGTATGCAGGAAGTTGTGGGTTCGTTCCCTGGTCAAGTCATACCAAAGACTTACAAAAATGGTACTAACAGCCACCTCGCTTGACGCTCAGCATTAAGAGGTTAGTGTTAGGACTGGTTGACCTGGTGTCAGGATAATGTGACTGAGTGGGACATCATGCTACATATCTGCAGCATGATGCCCCCGTGCCAGACATCATTATAAACTGCCACACTGCAGACATCGTAGCGGTATGACTGAAAAATTGTTAAAGCTACATTAAAAATTATAAACACCACACCACCACAATTTATACAGTTACTTGATCACATACAGGCACATATGACACAATAAGGTATGTCTAATGCCAGGAAGTTAAATACACATGACATACTAACATATGCCTCATGCCAGAAAGTTAAATACACATGACACAATCAAATATGTCTCATGCCAGGAAGTTAAATACACATGACACAATAAAATGTCTCATGCCAGGAAGTTAAATCAAATATGTCTAATGCCAAGAAGTTAAATATGCATGACAAAATAAAATGTCTCATGCAAGGAAGTTAAATACACATAGGAATAATTTAGCAGCTTTTATTAAAAAAAACAAATGTCAAATGATTGTTCCTTACATGAGATTACCATTAAGAAAAGTTGTATAAGCAAATAACTAGTATGTGATTTATATATTTTCACAAAAATGTTTTACTCTGATATGAGCAGATATTTTAAAAACAATAATGAATGGACTAAATGGATACTTTGAAAATACACATATGAAACAAACCATCTACATAAAAATAACAGAAAGTGGATAACAAACCCTTTAAAAATAAATACATTTCACATGCTCTTTGATCTAGCAGAATTGGCTTGGTTGTTGTCCTGCTCAATTAGCATCAACTGAGTACTGTTGTCATAGTTTTGAACTTCATGCAGCACATACATTGCCAGTGGGGATTAATGTACTTTCTGGGTAAATTATACTCACTGGGCTAATTGTACTCTTTGGGCTAATTGCACTCATTCAATTTTTACCAAGCAGGTCACAATGACATATTATTTACTGAAAATTCTTTACAATGAGGAGTGTACCTTTGTGACTGCTGGTAAGTGGTCAGAATGGTGCCAGATGGTAACTGACAAGGTGACAATATTTTTCATACCTTGGACAAAATTGTGAGGAGGACTATATACCCATAGGACAAAATGGCAGATTCTTATTTTCAGATTGAAAAGTTTGTAGAAAAAAAAAAGCATTTAACCATAAGTAATCTTGAAATTAGATTGTCGTTTTTTCATCACAATAGCGCAAACACGATCATTTTAGATGTGATTGAATCACTTGAATCCTTTTTCAGTCATTCTGCTACACTCTGCCCCAGCTGTGACCAGAACCTGCTGTATTTTCACAGCTATATTGCTTTGATAGAAGGCTTGGATCCAACATTAAACAGAAAGTTGTTTGATGCCCCAATATCCCCATAAATGTTGTGTGCCACTCTTCAACAATCCTGTTGGTCCTAACTTCACCTTCAATAGTTGCATAATTCACATTCTATAATTTTGGTTTAAAAATTGAAGGTAGGTGTCATGACATGAAGTTATTTCCTCTTTTTAATAATCTTTATTTCCTAGTTACACATGAAGTGTCAGAGTAATCTAAAGAGGTGCTCCCCATCTTCCATCACATGTTCCAAAAAGTAGGACATTCCATCATTAGAAGTAAGAAGACCATCAACCATTCTAGCAAACTGTAGGTCTGCATCATCTTTGTATCTTGTAGCCAATCTTAATTCGTGCACCTTCCTCCATATACTTAGACCATGGTTAAAGTTGAAGAGTTGGATTTGCACACCTTCTTCCAAAACAGAATGCAGTACATGAAACATTGCCTGCTCCAAATCTTTGAAGACAGTGTCATGGTCTGGAGTCAAATATTTCTTCATCACCCTTATCACAAAGTGTTTGCAACAATTCCTTGTGACATGTATTATTTTTGTGCTCCAAAACTAAGTAAACTACAGGAAATGTTATTTCAGACAGCGGTAAATGGATGGTAAAAAAATTGTTTGGTGCTGCATCAGAAGTACCTTCCATGTACCATTGTCTGTAACAAAATCTAAACAATCCTTTGTCGCAAATATTAGAATATGTGAATCAGATTCCTGTCCATTATCATACAGGAGCAACCTCTCAGGTTCATCACCCACAGTAGTCTTCCAGTTGCCATCAATTATTAAGTCTTTTATGGTTTGTGGTTCCTCTGTTTCATTCAAAGAGAAATATAAGAAATGCAGCTATTGTCATAACATGTTTGTTGTGGTATCTGTATTTCTGGCAATTTACTTGCATAGGGCATTGTATTTGCTTACATTAGACTTGTGGATACTTATATCATTTTCATTACATGTACATTTGTATTACACATATTAATAAGACAAAATTAGGGGGAATGATAATAGTCAAATAATTGTTCATAATTTTATCAAATAAAGTTTTTGATGCATAAATGTGAACAATATAAGTATAAAGAATTTAGTTCACTTTATTTTCCATAAACTTTTATTGCCAGTCTGAAAATGCAATATCGCCATGTTGTCCTATGGGATTATAATCTCATTGCCATTTTGTCATGGGTACAAAGAACATTGCCATTTACTTCGGTCGCCACTTTGTCTGGCGCCATTCTGTCCTACAACCATGACTGCCATAATTCATGTAGTTTTTCCTACTGTCAAATTTTGTGCATACCATAATTAAATGTATACCTTTTTATGAAAAGAACTTGATGTTTCATTAAATTATTTAAAGTTTCACCTAAAATAGTACATTTGCAAACAGAAAAGATTACAAATATTGTATAATTTTTTTTTGAAAAAAGAGATTAAAACCATATACAGATAATGTATTTTGTAATTTTTTACTTTTTGTTATTTTGTATTTTTGTTATTTTGTATTATTTTATAAAGTGGACAGATGTATAGATACTTTATATTTGAATTGAGAAGTTCATGTTTTTGAAGTGGCTTTTAAGCAGTACTGATCATTGATACATTTAAATGATCAATGTATTATTT